>JAPMOQ010048006.1:1108965-1143263 GCA_026543055.1 Argiope trifasciata | reverse complement strand
ATGCTAATAGTAGGAATTCAAAAAAAGGTAAAACATTTTCTTATAGGTTCAAACTGATTGCAGAGTCTGTTTTTTAATTTATAATTGGCAAAGATGGCTATATTTATGGCTGCTACAAGAATAACTAAATATGCACCCCAATTATCATTTTTTTGGATGGGTGGGCTGTTGAGGTGACAATGTCTCGAATGATAAGAAAGACATTTTGTACATCTGAACCTTACACATACTAAACCTGAAATAATGACTCATACTTCTGCTAGCTGGTAAGGCGGGAAATTTGTAGAAGGAGTGCCACCACCAAAAACATCTATTTATCATTTAACTATAGCTTTAAATGATTATATGCTACCCAAAATAGCCTTCGTGTTATTTCAAGAAGTAACGTTAATATAACTAAAACAAACTAAATTAGTCCGAAATAAAACAAAAATTAATTTTTTGTATAACTATAGAAGGAAATTGAAATTTGGCTGTCAAATTAAATGGGACGCACACAGGTCGATTTTTTGCGAAAGTGAAGAAAACTGAAATGAGAATAAATAAATATCACTCTTAAAATACAAGAATAGGGGATATTAGAATTTCAATGTCAGGAACACAGGCTAAATGACTAAATAAATTTTGCGAGGCTAAAGTATCATACAAGAAGGAAAAAAAAAGAAACGTTGAAAAAAAACTTGAATTTTACCGTTTTTCTATATTTAGGAAATTGCATAGAAATGTGAAAGAAAAAATAAAACTCAATTTCTTCCGAACTCTCCGGTAGCCGTTATTTATTTTTCAAACTATTTTAGTCATTTTTTAAGGAGCCATTCAGAATTTACAGTTCAAAAGTTACTGATAGGAAAAAAAGGATCAACTGCAGCGAATCCTCTTAAGAACAAGTGACTACGTGAGTGAGGGAGAGAATCCTTAGAAACGCAAATGGTTATCGAAGATTTTTTTTTTCATTCCCCGACGTTCCTTTTTCTTTACTGTCATATCGAGTGAAAAAATTTTTGCTTTGTAAAACGATCACACCTCATTAACTTCAGACTCCTTTTTTAAATGAAAAGATGCCCTTTGTTTCTGATTTTTCTTACTGATCCCTACTCTGGTTCTGTTCCCTCCCCCTTTAATATTTTCATTTTTTTTCATATTCCAAATAAAAATACGGAAAAAAATCAGTCATTTTGTTAAAAAAAATTTTTTTGTTCGATTGTACGGGGAAAAGCGGATGGGTACGAAATTGTTCGGGTATAGTTTTTAGAAGGAAGAAAGATCAACCGGTAAATTGACAAGAACACAAACTATGTTGTTTGCGCTTGTTCTCGTGGAGTAAAGAAATTTTTGTATTAAAAAATTAATTACTTTCCTTTCATGCAGCGTGGAAGAACTGTTGGAGGATCTGGAACAAAGAAACAATTCGTTTAAACCTTTTTCGCTACTTAAAAAAATTTTTTTTTAAATATAGTCACAAAATGCAAAAAATGACCAGACTTTTTTTTATTACGAAGCGTGACCCCAGCAACCCATAAGGAATTTTAATTAGAAGGAATTTCTTTTTCTGGTAAAGAAAAACGGCAAATGAAATTCAAGTACTAATTCACTTTTCAACGTTTTATTCATTAGCGTTAATTTCCATTTTTCTTGCTGCTCAAGGAACCTGATTATTTTTTTCATAATGGTCATTGCAAGCAAATACAATTACAAATAAGAGCGAATGATTTATTTAATTGATTAACGCCACGTTTTGAATCCAAAAACAGATTTAGTAATTATTTAATTGATTAACGTACCGTTTTGAATCTACATGCATATATAGCAGTTAATGCCAGTGGCAACCAGATGATAAACGCAACCTTTGAATTTTTGCATGCAAAGACTTTCTGTGTAGAAAGACTCCATTTAGATCTGGCCCCATGCATGATGAATTTTTCTTGTTGGCATATTTTGAACTAAAGACTTTGCCATCAAGACTACATAGAGACAAGATGTTACTCTAATTAAGATAATAGTTATTTTCTAAGATATTAGAGATTGGCGGGTACTTTTTATTTGAAAAATTCTTTCAATAATATATAAAAAGATACATTTTATGTTTTTTTAAGTCTAAAAAGGTGCTGCTGAAAAAGCGAAGAAACAGTATTTTAAACATATCGTGCTAGGTATCTAACTATGGCTCAAAATTATAAAATACGTAACAAAACAGAACGCTTTTTCTTCGAAATATGGTAGTTACGCCGCAAAGAACTAGAAAGAACATGTCATTTAGAAATAAACTATATGGATGGTATTAATAAAAAAACCCTAGAGGCTGGTTATTCCTCAAAATATTATTTATACGCATTTAACGCAAATACAGATGGAGTTTCTGGATCGAAAAGTCCTTTCGAGACCTTATTGGAAAATGATTAAGAGGCCATTGATTGAATATGCGAACAGCTTACCGAAATATTCTTTTCTGCTCCGATTAATCATCTCTAATACCCGCTAATATGCATGCTTTAAATTTTAATCTAATTCATGAATTCTTTGCTAAAATAATTGTCTGGATCAAATTTTCTTGCTCATCAGAGCTTCTAATTGTGAAAAAATAATTCGAAGTATAATAGATTCCAGAGCTGCAAGCCTAAGACGTATGCTTGGTTTAGCTATCAAAATTTTTCGGTAAATAAAATGTTAACCCAATGAAATGATGGTAAAAAAAATACAAAATTATTTTATTTATTAAAATTTTTTTCTCTTGTTTCATTAATAAAATGGTGTGAATGTGCACTCTATTCCCTTTGGTTAGTCACAAAGAAACGCGTCCCTTTTGCAGAATAATATGGAGTCGTAAACATAAAGAAGTTCTTGATTAGTGATTTAATTAACGGACAAACAAACAATACAACACAGATTTAATGAAAAAATAAATTTGCAATAACACGAGCATTTACATGAATAAAAATATGACGATCGTGTATATCTTTAGATGACGAGTTGTTTAAGCAGTAACTTTGGAATTCCAAAGGCTTGTTGTTAATACTAATTCCTACATACTATTATCAATTTTTCAAGAATTACATAAGGTTCGAGATGGTAAAGTAGTAATGTCTAGATTTGAGACCCGAATCCACCGAAGGACTATCGATTAAGCGGTTCTGGGGCAAGCTAAATCCATCAGAGCCATATTTCTTCTCGCTAGTGAGGTGCAAAAGTTTGCAGAGGAGATTCCAGTTCAGTTGTCGTCATTTAATCCGACCGATGTTCAAAATTATTAGGTACTTCCCAAAATAACCTAGGGTGTGCTTTAAAACTGACCTAATGTCATTATAATAACAAACTGGCATGGTACATATGTCTTGAAATGTTTTTAGTCATGAAATAATGTGATGCGTTATTATAAATCTATATTCTATTAAGATTGTATTTTACATTTTAAGGATATATAACTTAATTCAGTAATAAAGGGCCTTATAGGGGATTCCCTTTTGCGTCGTGACTGCATGTTTTATTATAAAAATTACTTGACCTACCCTTGTAATAATTTTTAAGGAAATTCTATGTATGTGTCTTATGTTGACACTGGGTAGAAAAGCATATATGTCGATGAGAGCCGGGTAAGTAATCCGGATCCTGTGGATTCGAGTACCTCTACTCCAATGTCGGAATATCCATCCTACAGGAGGTTATGTATCGTGGCCGTTGATGGCTTTTAGAGCTCAACCTCGATTATCCGCTATCATATTCAAGCGACGGCTTGCTATTCAGATTACCCCAAGTGTTTTGTCAAGGCAGTAATTGCTTTGTGTTAGAAATTTATGTCTTTGATTATATATATCTGAACCGCGTAATTATTTAAAATCATTTTACAATTCGTTGCAGTTTTTTTCCATCATGGTTTCCCGAATTTTTGAAAAAGGATAATAATGACCTTCTGGATTCCATATGAACTCTGTAAAACATTTTGTGATTGCTTATGATTTTTCTAGCAAAATTTAGAGATTTCGCACTAAAGAAAAACTTTATGAGCGATACTTATGACCTAAAACGAAAAAAATCAGACATTTCTTATTTGAAATCTTAAGCAAATTTACACAAAAAACAAAAGCTTTTGTTTGGATTGTGATTTTAGGTAACTAATAAGAGAATGTAATTATTGAGTATTGAAAATGTTATTGATTTATCATGGATACTACTTATTACTTTGCAATATATATTGCAGGATAGTCCTGCATATAAGGGGGATAATACAATGGAGAATATCCTAAACAGCTTTTGATGTACGCGGAATTGGCTTAGTGTCAATCAAGAGGAAATGATCAAGTTCAACAAATGGAGTATTAATGCTTCCTGTTCATGTACTTCACCTAAACACGAATTATTCAACTATAAAAGCTTCTATGTAAATCACGAGGAATAGATTTCGATACTAGAGTACAAATGTTACATTCACAAAACTTATTGTGCAACTGAAAATGCTTTACTATGCATTTTCTAATGGAGTTCAGTAATATGCATTGCAATATTTTGATAAAAATGATAATGTTCCAAAAATAATTTATAGAGATTTCACATTTTTCAAGTATAATCGAAAATAGTAAATAAATTCTTATATATATATAAAATTAATAAAACCTCTTACAGGAAACTTTTATTAGTTTTTTAAAACAATATTATTTATTTTAGTTATTTTCCAAATTTTCCCCTTTAATTTATTGGGTTGTTCGGAAAGTAATTTCGTTTTTTCCCGTCAGAGGACTTAATTACGTTTTTTCGAAACCAACTTCACACTTAAGCCGCATAACCATTATATGTCTTGAGAGCTGATATTGCAAGGCTTGTGTGTGAAAAAGTTCTATTAATTCTACGCAGTAGTGTTTGGTTGGTGCCCTTTTAAATATGGAGAGCAATAAGCAGCATTTTCGTCATATTTTACTTTTTTACTTCAGAAAAGGTAAAAATGCAGTTCAAGCCAGAAAGAAATTAACCGAAGTGTATGGAGAAGATGTGTTGACAATACACCAGTGTCAGAACTGGTTTGCAAAATTTTGATCCGGCAATTTTGATGTCGAAGATGCACCACGTTCTGGAAGGTCGGTTGAAGCTGATAAAGACAAGATAAAGGCATTAGTTGATGCAAACCGGCGAATAACAACATGTGAGATCGGTGAGACCTTAAAGTTATCAAATTCAACTGTTTATGACCAGCTGAAAGGCCTGGGATTAACCTCGAAGCTCGATATATGGGTTCCCCATGTTCTCACGGAGAGAAATTTGTGTCGTCGCGTTGATGTCTGGGATTCGCTCCTCAAACGTCACAAAAATGATTCATTTTCAAAGCGCATCATTACTGGGGACGAAAAATGCGTTGTATATAACAATGTCAAACGCAAATGATCATGGAGCTGAAAAGATGAACCGGCTCAAAGCATTTCGAAAGCCAATATCGTCAAAAAAAAGTGATGCTGTCTGTTTGGTGGGATTTTAAAGGAATCGGTTTTTTTACAGCTTTTACAGGATAACACAACAATTAATTCGAAGTCTACTGTCATCAGCTGGACAAACTGAACGATGCACTTCAACAGAAAAGGCCAGAGTAAATCAACAGAAAAGGTGTAGTGTTCCACCAAGATAATGCGAGACCTCTTACAAGTTTGGTCACTCGCCAAACGCTTTTACTGCTTGAATGGGATACACTGCCACATCCACCATATTCTCCAGATCTGGCGGCTTCGGATTATTATTTGTTCCGGTCCCTGCAAAATTTTTTGGACGGTAAAACCTTTACCTCAAATGAAGATGCCAAAAATCACCTGGATCAGTTTTTTGCCAGCAAAGACCAAAAATTTTATGAGCGTGGAATCATGCTACTACCAGAAAGATGGCAAAGGGTGTTGGATCAGAATGACCAATACATAATTTAATAAAATGCTTATTCATTATACGAAAATCGTCTTTCATTTTCACTAAAAAAACGAAATGACTTTCCGAACAACCCAATATAATACATAACTATTTTAATGAAAAAACTTAAAATCATTTTTCATAAAATTTAAAGTTGTGAAACAAATGCTTAGTAAAAATTTAATTTAATCGATCTATTAACTGTTGATAAAATTTAGAAAATATTAAAATAATGCACTGTCATTAAAAATTTCGAAACTTTAATGGTTCAGTAAATGAGCGAAAAGCTAGCTACAAAATCGTAATGTATAAACAAGAAACGAGTAAAATATAAACGTGTATAAAGATAGCCTTTATTTCACTATTTTATGCAACTAAATCAATGTAATTTTTTTTAAAATTTATGAGCGTAAAATATTTTTGCAGCTCCAATTTCATTGAAAAATGGAAATAAAACGGCATAGAATTATAAATATATATATTTGTTATTTGCTTGAATCATTTCTTTCCTCAATATTAATGTGTCATTTTCCTCATTGTTAATGTGCCTAGTCACTTCTCAATAATAAAGGAAGGATTAATTAAAGGATTTATTAAAGACTCTTTTTGAAAGTTTCATAATTCGGATAAATCAAACAGCTTAATTTGAAAATTTCTATTAATAGTTTTGATCCTATATTCACTCAAATTCTTTTTCACTAACGGAAATTAAAAAGGGGGCATGAGATAAATTATATATATGAAAATTTATTAAATAAAATGAAAATTTAATCTGATACTACATTTGGTTAGCATTCATCTCTATGTTTCAAAACAACCAAAACACTTCCAGGGAAACGAAACTTTAAATTTCTAGCTGGATCCTTTTGAATCTTTTATAAAGCTTGAAACAAAAGGAAATTTTATATCATAAATATAAAAAAAAACATTTTGATTTGCAGATTTCAATTTAAAAACAGAATCATTCAAAGGAAAAATAAAGGAAGTATTTTTGATAGGGTAGGACGAAAATGACATTAATTTTTTTTAAGATTATAGTTTGGTAATAATGCTGAAAAGTTGCCATTTAGGTTCAAAACAATATAAAAAATTTGGTTGCAATATTACATTATTTTGAGGTGCCACAAAGAGTATGAAATTTGTAAAAAAGAAAAAAAAATTGACAAAATGAGCATTCAAGGGGGTGTTTTCCAACAGGATAACGCTCACCCTCATACCGCTGTTGTAATCCAACATGCTCTACAGAGTGTCGACATGTTGCCTTGGCCTGCTAGATCACCAGATATTTCTCCAATCGAGCACGTATGGGACATCATTGGACGACAACTCCAGCGTCATCCACAGCCAGCCTTAACCGTCCCTGCATTGACCGCCCAAGTGCAACAGGCATGGAACTCCATCCCACAAATTGATATCCGACACCAGTACGACACAATGCATGCATGCTTGCATTCAAAATTCTGGCGATTACACTGGTTACTAATGTAATAACATTTCACATTTGAAATGGCTCTTCTCGCCAATGGCTCTACCTGTGATCTTGAAACTTTAATCAATTAAATATGTTACCTATACAAATGTATTCCTAAAATTTCATTACTGTACAATAATTTTTTCTTGGTGTTGGAATTTTTTTCCATCAGTGTAGAAAGTGCTCTATTCATAGTAAAATAAAAATAGCCTCTTTTCTATTATTCCAAATATTCAGACAATATTTTTTTTCTCAATATCAAAAAAAAATTGTAAATATTTAATTTTATTTTTTAATCAAAATGATATTAAGATGTACTTTCAAAAATATACCAAATAACCGAGTAATACAGTGGGACAGTTAATTTTTCCTTCCTCATTTACAATAATTTTCTCCCTCAGTTAAAAAAATAGTCCAGATTCACGTGAAAAAAGTACAAGTAACCTTGAGTTAAATGAAGGAGGATTAAAAAAACTACTTAGTTAGCAATTAATGATCGCATTTTTCTGGGTCTGTTCAAAGCTACATCACTAGGGATTGGAAGTTAATAAAAGAATATTTTTGAGGAAGGGTTATTTCTCTGTATTAAACAGGTTTGGGCTGCCTCTGTAAAATCGCAGAATGAAAAAACTACTTTATGTAAAATAGATAAGATCTAGATATATAATTGTTTGCACTGAATTTTCACATTCAAGATGCAGTTGTATCAGATTTTGAACCTAATCTGTCAAAGTCTCAACCTATCTGTCGAATGCACATTCGTATGCATGTAAATCTGATATCTCCAATACAGAAAGATTTAGATAAATAGAATCTAATAGATAATATTAACTTTGAAAATGTAATTCTGTATCAAGTTCTGATTCAATTATTTACATCTCCTCGAAGGCTTCATTCTATTTCGAAATATAAAATTGTAGTGGAATATTACTGGCTTATTAAAATATTAATAAGGCAGTAACAACCACTAAACATTGGTGATCACTTTTATACAGGGAATAAGTTACTCCACTGCAAATCGTAAGGTCGCAAGTTCGATCTTTGGCGGAATTCAGCCTCCACATTGGCACAATTCCAGTCAACACTATCATCACATTGGTGACCACGGGAGATGAACCTTCAAACAGCTGTCGTGACTCAGCAGCAACTCTCTCTTCACTCGCCATAGCACTTGGCGGTACCGAAATATTTTTCGCTCGCCATAACACTTGGCACTATCAAAAGTCGACAGACTCACTTGACGCAACAACTCACTCACGATTGCCATAACGCTTGGCGCTATAGAATCGTTCGTCTCTCTACAGACTCACTGGTGCGGGAGAATTGTAAAGGTATCTTAATAAGTCAGTAATAGCCACTAAATATTGGTGATCACTTTTGTATTGGGGGTATATTACTCGGCTGCAAATCGAAAGGTCACAAGTTCGATCCTCGGCGGAATTCAGCCTCCATATTGGCAAAATTCCAGTCAATACTATTGCCACAAAGCTCTGCCGAAAGTAATCAATTTTTATGTGGAAGTTGGGGGTGGCTTCCATTAGACTAGAGGAAACAACCTTTGGTGAGCCTGCATCCTGACATATGGATTTCCACGTGATTTGGTTCGAGTCCCAATTCAGGCATGGTTGTTCTTCTACTGTGTTCGGTCTGTGAGGTGTGCCAATGCTCGTTCCTGTAAAGCGGTGTTGTGAAAGCGAATGGAACGCATGAAGTATCTGAGTCTTAGGCCTTGGCGCTACTGAAATAACAAGTGAAGGTTACTCGACTTAAATCACTGACAGATAACTGTCAGAGGGCTTATAAAGTGCCATATGTCACAACACAACGTTAAAGTTTAAAAATCTATTTCAAATAGGATCGCATGGATGTGAAAGGTAATTGCATTATTTATCATTTACTTTTATGTGGATTTGAATTTTATCTGTATCTCTATCTTTTTTTTGGTCTGCTGATTGAGTAGTTAATGACTTACAAAAAATCTTGTTTTATTTTTGTTGGTACACAATAAATGTTTCCTTAAGAATATTAAAACTAACAAATAAAATGATTATAGAATGACAAAAATATAGACTTATATGTAGCTCTATATATTTATAATACGCTAACGTAGGTGGCATAAAAAATCATCTTTGATAGTAACTGTAGAATCAGCAATCTAATGTTCACAAATCCCTGCGCAAACGTTCCAGATTCATTGATTAAATATTTTTAGAGTTAAACTTAATTCAACACTTCGGCAATAAATAAAAATTCAAAATATTATTAGAAATGTTGTGAAGAGAAGGGTCATCCCAAATTCTGTTCTGTGAAAGCATACTAAAGAAATGAAGAAGTAGTCGTCCAACAGAAGCGCGAAACTAGGCTTAATCGGAGCTGGATGGGAAATAGCTGTGCCTTATTAATGAAAATTGATAACCATATCTACCAAAACTATTACTGCACAAAAATAGCATGTACTCAAAAACTCTTAACTTAAAAAAGTTAAAGCTAAAAAAATTGTTTTTTTAATGATATCGATGTTTTTTCTGTAAACCTTTTTATTTTTTATTTTTAACAAAGTGTAACAAATAATCTACAACTATAAATTGAAGCAAAATTTTACTGGTATTTGCAGCGTGCAAAACTAGGCATTTCCAATGATCCAAAAAAGTAGAATATAAATTTTTTTGGCTTATTTGTCTGAAATTACGCTATTTGAACAAAAACAAAAACATGGTGATCAAGAGCACGTGTAACGATGCTTATAATGTGTTTTAATGTGATATGTTTTGTAAGAGTTCAAACTTATCTCTTATAGGATTCAATCATGTGCTTTTGAAAATGGAAGAAAAAAAAATTTCTTCCATAAACTTCCAAATAGGATTTTCACTTCCTTTTTCTTGTAGCTTTATAATTTGCACTCACAGTAATTTGTAGCTTACTGATTTACTTAAATTTATTTCTTCCCATTCATATAAAATAAAAAAATCATTCAATAGCAGTGGTTAAAGAGTCCCCAAATCATGAGTTTGGGCGAATAAGCTTGTCGCTAAAAATTATTAGTATTCTTTATTAAAAATGAAATGTAGATAGTTGGCTATCATGCATTTTGAATGTTGCATTTCATAAACAGTAATATATTTCTACTAAGATGGAAGAAAATTGCAACACTTTCAATATTAGACATTTATACGAATTATCTATTAAGACTTACCAGAGAAATGAAACGTAAAAATTCTACAGTAAAATTTTTAAATGATTAGTCTGCAGTTTAATCACCATCTGCTTTTAATAACTGCTTCAATAACCGAACGATGGTTGAATTGTCCTCGATTGTCAAGCTTTCATCCCCTTACACGGTTACCAAAAGTGCCTGGTCTTCGAAATCATATTGTCAACCTCTTCTTGGCTTATCTTCCAATCTTGTGTCGCCAGAATTAAAACGAGCAAACCATTCCCTGCATGGATTTTCGCTGATTGTGCCCTCACCGTCAGCTCGTTGAGATCACGAAATGACTGTTCTGCTTTTCATCCTTTCTCAAAGCGGTACAGCATGAAATGATGAATATGAGTATGATTACCGATTCTCAATTTTATAACCTAAATGAATATTTCAGTTCATAAAGTTATAAAATATTGTAATTTTTTATTAAAATATAGCACACCAAAGGAACGCTTGATAATTATGCACCAACCCAATATTTTTCCTTAAGTGTCAAATCCATTCATGAAGAAAGCTTATTTTAAAATTGGCACATTAGACAGCATTTCGGAATTTCAAATTCTTAATTTTTTAAAAATCTTATTTTCTTACTTACTAGAACTGAGATAAAATGAATGATAAAATATCATAACACAGTTCACATCCCAATTTCGAATTTATTACAAAATATAATGTATATCAATCTACCAATGTGACAATCGAGGAGTATCAAACGAATTTCTGCTCGCGATAGAAATTATTAAAGAAGGAACTTCCATTTGAGCTCAAGATTCATATAATGGGCCTTATCTGGATCGATTAAAGGGACAAAGAGAAATATCGACGAACCTTCTATTGACCCCCTAAACCTTTTATCGATCCCCAAACAATTTTATTAGACTCTAGAGAAGATCCATATATGTTATCAACTAGATGAACTGGTATGGCTTTCGCTTAGGCCATCACCATTCATCTTACATTAAGTAAGGATAAGAAATGAAATACAGAATCGCGCTCCATGTTAAATTCTTTAGAGCAATAAAGAATTTATAGCATTGAGATATTTATGCTTTAGTTAAACAGGAAAATTTTATGTTAGTAAATAAACCCGTTTGTACTTGGAATGGTCGAATTCATTTTTCCCATTATATCTGATGCACCTAACTTAAACATCTGGAATACAATTGCGAGAGAAAATAGGAAATGTTTCATTGCATTTTTTATGGGGAGATCTCTCAATACCTGCTTATTGTCTTTGTGAAATATACAAAAAGGGTTTTCTAGTCATTTTCTTGGCGATTTAATATTTACTATAAATAAAATCCATTTAAGTTTTCTTCAGCGTCCAGTATTGTAAAGCTAACAAAGATTTTCTTCTGTTTTCAAAATATAAGTAGCTGAACATTTCATATAATAAATAACGACGACACTAGTTATTTGGAGTATATTTTGATGAAGAATTTTTAGAAAGTCTAAAGAAAAAAAAATAACAATGGGTAATGGGAATCTAATCGTATTAAGATAAGTTAAATGAATATATGAGTAAAGGAATTTGTGAATTTTGAACTGATTTTCGACCTAGTTTCCATTTGAGATCCCATCAGTCTAGTAATTTCCTTTAAAGATTCTTTAAAAGATTTTAATAAAGCGACTATGGAACTATCTCCCCTTTTCTATTTACTTTTTAGGTCATTTTAAATTAAACCTACAACTTGAAAGTAAAGAAGACTTTAAATTATCCTACGCTCAATTATATTAATTATGCTTAATTATTCAAATTAAGCAAAAGAAAAAGAAAGAAAAATTTTATGTTGAACATTATAGTGAATAAGCAATAAATAGTGTTTATTCTTTTTTCCAGCCGAGGAAAGCTATCCGAAATCTTTTAGACATGTTCCAACTTAAATAAGGGTATACTATTGTATTTTCGATATTTAACTTCAGTAGGGAAACTAAGGGTTGATTACATGAAGAGCAAGTTGTTACACACAGTTTACTCAAAGGTTTTTAAAATTTTTCATCAATATTTTTGCCAAACATACTTCACATTATTAGAACACTAGAGTCGAAATGAATAGTGAGAAATTGCGAACGCGTACTTCATTTTAGCTAGGAAATGAAGAAAAACATATTTTTTAATTTTGTTTTAAGATGAGCTAATTGATCTTTCTAAAACTGTTTTTACTTATTTATTTTGTTTATGTAGTGAGTTAAAATTTTTTTTTAATTATTATCGTATTAAAAATGTCCAAAAAATATCTGAATCTATGTGATGCTAAAGATAGGTTACGTGCTAAAGAAGCAATGGAAAAAAATGTGTCAACACAATAAATATGAAATGAAAGACAGAAAAGAAAAAAAAAGTTTTAAGAAAACAAACATATTAAAGCGAAAAGAAAGAAAAAAAAAAAGGACGAAGGAAGGGATTTTAAATTAACAAGACTTTGGAAAACAGAGGAATGGTTTTCTTAGTTTGTTACTATTTTGACAAGATATATTTTACACATAGACATCAAAAAGCTTTAAGGATTTTTCAGTACAGACCATGAAATTTCGAATTGCTATCAGTTTATTTGGATGGTGCCTGAGCTAGAATTTTATCTCTCTTCTTCACCGCCACATGTGGGAGAGAATGATCATTCTAACTGATTTAACGAACACCAAGGCACCAGCTTTGTAATATAAGACCTCACAATTCCTAAAGCTTTCAGCGCGTGACGTCATGAGATTGGATGAAGAAAGAGGTGTAAACAACTGGTGAGTTTAGCCACAATAGTCCATGGCTTAATGAACTACAATGAATGTGTTATTGGCTTTGTTTGAAAGTTTCCTAATATTTTTTTCATATTAATTTTAATTTATTATTATAAAGCTGCCTAGTGCGTGTGGCATTCCTAATCGTAGAAGTAATTACTCAAAAAATAGCCCCTATGCATTTTCGTTCCCAAGCGATGAAAACTTTAGAAGATTTTGCAATAAAGAGGGACAATTTTGAGCCAACATAATATATCAAGGTAAGTTTTGATTTTTTTTGCCCAGTTTTTAGTAAATCATTTCTTTTGAACTACGAAACATTTAAAATTATGCATCACTTCCATTTATTTTCTATCATTTTGTACTTCATACATGTTTTTAAAATTCCGATTTAGGCCTAATTTTTGTTGTATATATGTAGGTCTATGTCAAACATTTTTCTGAAAATCAGTTTTTAACTGTTAGATATGCGTTTAATACTAATAAGGAGAACTTATTCGAGTACCAATGAAGTACGAAAGCTAAATTTTTTATAAATTTTCAATAGATGTCGCCAGCACTTAAGTGATTTATTGTTATTATGCTCCTCTAAAAAGTTTAACATCATCTAATGAATAACAAAACTTAATTTTTAATTATATATATCATGACTATAGACTGTAGCAGATTAAATTTATATTTTGTTCTAGAATATTATGTAAAATAGTTATTAATAGCCGTGGAAACAATATGAATTGCATACTCATACAGGCTTAGAAAATGTAGTTTTTATTTGTTTATCTATAAATCATTAGATTATATATAAAGTAATGAATATTTATTATTGTTAAATATCATTAGTTATGGACAATCTTTAACTATAAATGAATGCAAATAATGAAGAGTTGCTGTTTTTTAAAGTAAACTTTCATACATATGCACCATACATTAACTTTCAATATATGTATTAAAAAATATCTATTCTGTTTTTGATTTTAAATTTTAATAAACTACTATTTTTTTTATCTCTAAAGAATCTTACTTTTTTCTTGGTTCCTACCTGGTGCTGTACCTTCATTTTCCTTAATTCATATTGTTTTCACAATTATTACACAACTATTTCACAGTTAAACTTAATTTTACGTAATATTCTAGAACAAAATATAAATTTAATCTGCTACAGTCTATAGTTACCCTCATACCTTTATTCTCACACCTCATTACCCTCATACCTTACCCTTTCCTCCTTAATTTACCCTCACACTTTTCTTCAGAATGAAGAGCAAGACGAGAAACTCTTATGGATAGGGTAATACGTAAAGAAATGGAAAACTTAAAAGTTTCTTTAAGTAGCAGTCTCCAGGACATAGAAAAAAAGAGAAAGAATAAAAATCAACACATTTTCTGATCTATTTTAAAATATAAAATCTTTAAATCAAATACATGGAATATAATTTAAAAAGCAACAAAAATAATTTTTATTTGTCTAAACACTTTTCAGGCTCCTAAGGTAGTTATTTCCTTATCTCCTAAGGTAGTTAATAGTAGCTCTTAAGGTAAGTTATTTTTATTAATTTCTTCCAATTTAGAAGCTCGTATATATTTTACAGATCATGGGGTTAGAAATCTAGGCAATTTTTCTTTTCCACTAATAAGCAAATTGAATGCATTTATAGAAATTCTATATCATTTAGAAAATTTTATGTAGGATTTAAAGGGGAAAGTTGAAGTAAAAAATACGTAGCTGCTAATGTGCGACCGGTTAATATGTCCGAAAATTCGGAAGTTAGCTCGCAAGCAATTCATTTTTTGATGGAGAAAGTTTCTTTTCTTAATAAATATGCACTCAGGTATGCATCTGATATTATGATATTTTCATCATTACTTTATACTATAGCATCATATGCATATAAATTCTAAGACTAAGTGGATGCTATGATATTTGGTTCTGTCACATCCAAATACTATAAATCAAAGTATAGTGTAATCCCACTATTAGAACAACTAGTTTCATATATTTTTTTTGTTGCACATAAAACAAATTTAAATATTTGCAGGAGAAAGAGAAAATTGTGACTTTAATATCAGATGAAGTTCACATAAAAGAATATTTTGAATATAAAGGTGGTTGTGTAATTGGCATGTCGTATGATTCTGAAGCTTCTGCTTCTAGTGCCCAAGTTTTTATGATCAAAAGCGTTGAATCCCAGTATAAAGATGTTGTACATGTTATGTCAATGCATTCTATATCAGGGAAAATTTTGATGAAATTTCAGGCATAATAAATAATATCAGTTTTAATTCTTAATTGTTTCTTTTAATATTGTAATTAACTTCATTTGTATCTTAACTTGCTTTCATATTATAATTATTTTGATTAATCTGTGTGAAGGTTATAATAAAGTTTTAAAACAAAATAAAGCACAAAAAAAAGCAAACAAACAAAATGTCTGTCTGAAAATAAAATATTATGATTCTAATTGTGTGTGACTTTTTTTTCATTTGTGTTTTCTTTTACTGTTTTTCAGATTGAATTGAAATTAATTATAAATGCAATGAAATGCAAAATCAGATGTAATAAAAGCTAGTTTATTAAATTGTATGAATTACTAATATAAAATATGAAGAAAAATCTTAATGTGGAAAAAACTGTGAAAGTTATTATTTTTGATCAACAGAATTTTGGTGTAAAATTTAAATATTGTATTAAATAAATTAATATTACATTTGAGATTTCATAAGTAATTTGAGAAGTAAAAAATTATATGTTAACTTATATAAAATGCATGCATTACCTGCCACTACAAAAAAAATCTTAAAAATCTTTAAAAGTTCTTAATGATTAATTTAATTTTAAGCTTTAAAAATATTATCAGGAAAAAGATAGAATAAATTAATAAAATAAAAAAATCCTCATTAAAACTAACAATAATACCCCAATGTTTATATCTAATAAATTTACATTGTGATTTAAATCTTAGAAAATTTGAATGCTATTAAGGGTCAATACGCTATAGGGGTCCTTAAGATTTTCTACCATGCTGTTTAAATCATCTTGAATTTTACGCAAAATAAATATCTTAACACTTGGAATAGTAAGTTATTTTTAAGTGAATTTAAAAGATAAATAGAAATTAAGGAAGAAAGCGGGTTTATGCTGATGGCAGCCAATCATCCTACACGTGTAACATTACAAACAAGATATGAGGAATTGTATATCGAAGGTCGTGACCAAGGCAGCATACAAGGTGGTTCTTCAGCGAAAAACGGGTTTCGTACTTTAAACCTTCCGGTGATCAAGTGAAGATATTGCAAACAATCTACAGACGATCGCAATGCGGATGAATAAAATGGAGTTCAATGCTTGATATGAGTATAAAATATGTGCAAGTATAAAGCAGCCAATTATTTGCTTGCATCAGCGGCAATTCTGAACTAGGTGAAAGCTTATGTTGATTGATTAAACAATCTTATTTTTTATTTCGATGTAAGCCACTTGGTATCATTCATTATCTCTATTTCAAGTGCTAATAATCCCTAAATGCCTTAGGTACATTAATTAATAAAAGGACAGTAAAAAATATTAATAATTAACACTAATGTTTTTATTGTTTCAACTTGTAAAAGCCGACAAGAATTTTTTTTCTGGTGTTAAAATCAACAAAATTGTTGAGTGGTGTTTTTGGTGCATATTATTATGAATGAATAGTTAAACTATGAAAGGAAGTGATCATAATCAGAGTATCGCAAATATATAAAGAAATATTAGCAATATCCCAAATATTTTTGCATTATATATATATATATATATATATATATATATATATATATAAATAGAAAAGATTCCGGCCTGATGACTTTTTCAAGGGTCACTCTCAAGCAAGGATTCAAAATAAGGGTTTTTTTTTCTGTGAGGAAATCGGTCAGTGTTCACCGGTATTGACCCCTCGTACCTAGAAAATTCTCCGAAAATTAAGGCAAAACAGACACACCAATTTTAACAGCAAAAACACACAAAAAATCAACTTTAAAAACGTTATCAAATGAAGCAAAAATTTATGCAAAAATTATATAAAATAAAACTACATAAGAATCTTCAACTAAAAATTGAAATGATTCCCCCTAATAATTAAGAACACAAAAAGGGAAAGAACAAAGCAACAACAGGTGATGAATTCTCACTGTACCATCCTAACCGCTTTTCGAATTTGAATACAGTGTCAAGCAGAGAAAAACAATAAATGGAGTTTCTGAGCGCCATCTATTTTATTTTATTTTAAGTTAAAAATTAATAGTTCATCATTTCTTTTGTTATTAAAATATTAATATTGCAGTAGTTTGGGAGAAAGCTGTTATTGTTTAAATTTTTAATAAAACTATTTGTTGCTTTTATAAATGAAATTTTGTCATTACAAATTGCTTTAATTTGATTAAATTGTAAGAAAATTAAATTTTTGAAAATTTTAGAGCTAAGATTAGAGTGACAATTACAGAGTTTATTTATTTTAAAGCTGAATTCGTCTCTTTTATCATAAATACCAACTATTGTTTTATCATAAGCAATTTCAATTTTTAAGTTCAGATAAGTAGCTTCAAGAGGTTTTTTATTATTTTCTGTTAAAATTAATTCTTCAGAATTGCAATTTGTAACAATATTGGTTTTTTTCTAAATTAATCAAAATTAAATCATAATTAAATCTCCAGCCATTTATCAAGTTATGTTTAATTATTTTTTCTAGTAATAATGCTGGAAAATATTAGCAAAAGCACTTGAGAAAGCTGTACCCATTGGAATACCCTTAGCTTGTTTATAAAAATTAATAACATTGAAAACATAATTTTCGGTAATATAAAAATTGTATAAAACCTGCCAATTATTTTTATTAATGATGATGTCGTGCCTGTGTTTCCATGGAAAGGGGAGATAAGTAGTTTCTGAGGGTCAAGACTCCAGAGCACACAGAGAGAAGAAGTTTGACTTCTAGCTCATATGAAGATGAAAAACACACATTCGCTTGCACAACCCCTTTTCACAGGGGAGGGGCACATTCATACATCTCACAGATAGAACACAAAACAACCATGCCTGAACAGCGACTCGAACCCGGGATGCCCAGATCACGGAGAAGACACGCTACTCCTATGCTAGTACGTCAGAGTTTTTAATAATGATATCTTCATTTAAATATGCATTATATATAAGAGTACAGACATTCACTTTTAATAAATTTTTCATGGGGCAGGTTAGTATATAAATTTTCAAAGCCATAAATATTAATTTTATAAATTTTGTGACCTTTTAAAAATTCCAAAATATTTTTGTTATTAATAAAAAAGTTATCCTTATCTTCAATTTTATTTAGGATAATTTTCAAGTATTCAAGAGTATGTCCCTTCGTGTAATAATTGTAACTGCTTGTACTACAGGTTACGAATCTAAATTTTATTGGGTTTTTTTTAATGAAATTTTACTGTTTCAAGCAAATAGGGATACTTTAAAGAGCATGTCTTAATTTAAGTTTTTTTAAGCAAAAGCTAACATCTTTGTCCAGTTCCTTTTTCTTTCTTTTTTCCCATCTTTTTGTCCTTATTTTGAATCCTTGCCTTAGGGTGACCCTTGAAAAGGTTTTCGTCCCGGACTCTTTCTCTATCTGTTGTAATTTTGATTCTGCTGTATTTCTTCATACTTAGCTTATTTTGTTAATTTATTTAAATTCATCTGTATTTTAGTTGTAGTTGCACTAGCGTTCACTAAATACAAGGACAGGTTTTTAATTTTTAAATTTTAAACTTGTTGGAATCCGAAATAATTTTTATTTTCTATCTCAATTTTTATTTTCGTTTCTATAATTCCTTTCGTTTGCTTAGTTACATTAATTTAAATTTGTTTCATAAGTAGGTTTTGTTTCATGTAGCTTTTATTTTGGTTTACTTTTTGTTGTTTGATTCCGAAATAAATTTTAATTTCGATTCCGACATAATTAGTTTCTGAACTTCTTGTTACTTGTATTATGAGATTGAACTAAACTGATCAGAATTCAAATGGATAACAACTGCTTTACTACATTGTAACAGTCAACCCTTTGACCATGAGATTTTAATGAATTTCCCCCTTTATAATTATCTATGTTATTATATTTGTATCTCTGTCTATGTGTATGTATGTACATGACAGCTCAACAATGAAATACTTTTTGGTGTATGATAACGATACTCACACAGCTCATTTGTTTCAAATTTTTGCGAAACTAAATCAAAGATTGGCTCCAAGCTAAGAATATGATACAATTTTTTACTTAAAATTTCAGAATATCTCCCAAATTTAGACTCAAAGCATTTGAAAAGGCTTTTCAAAAATAGACATGCTTGTTACTCTTTATTATGCGACATTTTCGTATGCACTGTAAAGTCAAGGAGAAAACCTTCTCAATATTTCAGCTTATTTTTAAAATAAATTTTACTTAGTTGATTAGAACGCGACATAGAATGTGTCTATTTGCAGTTCTAAATTCACCGTTGCTTCTTATACCGTCATATATTTTTAAACAAGGGAATCGCAACGTAAGGAAAAACGTTAGTGGAATATTTCACATTTTTTTTTTGGATTGAAGCTTTTTTCTTAAAAGAATTATTTTTCAACATTAAATCAGACATTGATCCAAAAGCAAACAAAAGACGCACTTTCTTGGGTCTAAAACAGAATCCTACGTTATTCTTGATCCGTTCGGGTTCGAGGAATTTCATCAGGTTTTGGGAATCCAAGAAAGATGAAAAGATAAACAAAAAATCACTTTAAATTGAGCTTGTCTTCAGAACATTAAATAAAAGTTGCTTAGTTCTTTAAAAAATCTCAGATTAAGGATGCTTTGGGGGATTGTTAGGCATGTTCCTTATTCTTGAGTCAATAATCTTTTTCTATACCTTTAAACACATGTTTATCCGGTTTTGCGAATTTCCCGTTTTTCAACTGAATCTAGTTTCAGACTGAAGTTGAAACATATTTTTGTTTTAAGCTCACAATATATCGAACTTAAGAATTATTCTCTTTTTTTGAAGCTTCATTCACAATCAATAAATAATTCATGGAAGCGGTCATTTTTGAAGGAACGATTCTGGAGGCATGAGTTCCAGAATCTATCCGGCGTTCTGGAATAAATAAATATTATTTGTTCGCTCACCCTTGCGAATCTTGTACGCCTTCCCAGGAGAGACTTCTTTTTTTCGGGGGGAAAAAAAAGTTGGCGTCAAATCTGGCTAGGCTTGTCAACTCTTTTTTCCCCCTCTGTACGAATGAAAAACATTCCCCTCTCCTTGAAATTCTTACGCAAGCGTAGAGTTACTTCGAAATTTGCTTTACTTGAAATGAAACTTATTCCTCAAATAATCCGATTCTTTGATCTGTACTGGCACTTTAGAGAAGTCACTTTACTTTTACTTGAAGTTGATGCATTGAAATGAAACGGATTACGAGGGAAAATGGTTTTTCTCTTTTCTGAATCAAATAACTATCGGATCCAGACGAATTCGAATTCGTACTTTATCTGCTCATGACGTTCTGGAACATATTTTATAGACGGTTGTTGCATTTCTTGAAAAATGAAAGTCTTCATTCTACTGAATCTGAATATAAACGACTTGAAACAACATTTGAATCATAAGAGATTTTTTTGAATGCGAGATCTCTGAGAAGCGATGTTAGGAAACCAGGAGATAATGCACTGTTATATATCATTCTGCAACTCTAGTCTGAATTAGATCGATTAGAATTTGATTTATGACAGATTTTTTTTGTTCTCTCTTCAGTCAATCGGTAGATTATTATGGTGATGTTATCTGGGTTGTATAAAAAGCTTTCGATTACAAATCATGATTTTTTAAAAAAGAGGCTTTGAAATACATACGCAATCGTAGAATTGCTTCGAAATTCGCTTTCTTTAGAAAGAAAATTATTCTTCAAATAATATGATTATTTGATACGCTCTGGCATTTTAGAGAAATAACTCTATTTAGAAAGGCAATATTGAATATCCATTAATAGTTGAAGTTAAAATGAGTAGTTGTTTCTTGATAAGTGGATTATTGATGGGAAATTTATTTTAAGAACCAACTATATCAATTTGGCAGCCTAATTTCTAAAATAAGTAAAATAAATGAAAATTAAATGTGAACATATATGCTTCTAGCTAAGATTAGCTTTTATCACGATCTCAAAACTCTAAAATAATCTCAATGGAAAACATATTCGTAACGATTATTATTATATTTAGTATTTTAGTATTTCTCCAGTGGTTTTGGTGTATATTAAGTTATCTCTTTTATCTTATGTCAGTACAGATATCATAACAACTCATTCCTTCTGAAACTGATAATTGTATTGAAAAACCATAAATGAACGAAGGAAATTGGCAATATAGCGTATTTGCAAGGGAAACTTTTCTAAAGGAGCTACGGTAACACAAAAATAAAGAGGTGTAAAAATGGTACTTATTATATATAGTATATTATATATGGCCCTGATTTACTTGGAGACTTTTAGTTTATCCCAAGATCGCCAAGCTTTCTGGATGCAATCCTTTTGACGATATTTCTCTTTTGTTTTGGAATAAAATCTGGAGGTTGTAAACATACACAAGTAATGAAAAAAAATTATTGTGACTTTTTTAAAAGTGACTTGTGACTTTTTTTTCCTGAGACGACAACGCACTGCATGCGGTATATTATTGACAATAATGTCCAATGTACCATATCAAGTGAAATCAGTGTAATTTGAAGTGACATGGCATGTTTCAATTTCGACAAATCTTGTTAATTTGAAACGTCACATCTTTGATTCCAGATACAGAACTAGAAATCCATCGGAGTGTTTTGGGGAGATCATGACGACCACGAAATTATTAATTTTTGTGAAATTAACAGCAAAAAGCTTCTCAACTTGACAAAAAATATGAGGTGTCTCGAGGGGCACCATATTGCATTCAAACATTACATTAGCAATATCTCATTACTGGAATTCTGGAATTGCGCAATTTGCAATATTTCTGAATGTCGAACACTTGTAATGGTTTCCATTTCCCTATAAGTGGAAGTGATTTTTTCGAGGAAATGCGGGTCAAGAAGGAATGTGAATGCAATACAGCTCTACAAAATCAGTTCAACTTTGATTAAAAGCACTGGTTCTACATCGCGAGGATTTTCGTCAGTTCAGTTCTAGGAGTCTCTGATTCCTTTTAAGATAAAGTAAACTTCATTCTTCCATAATTCCTGCAGAATCTACCTTCTATCTTTATGACATCTGAAAAGAAAAAAAATCTCAAAAAGCTGAAAAGTTCTTTAATTTTTTTGAAAATCAAGTAACGTACAGTTTTTACGAAACATTGGATTAGTCTTAGCTAATGATTTCGCAAAGAAACTAATATTCCTCGGTAGCATGTATTGGTTTATATAAAACTGTTTTATCTTATCATCTCTTTATTTTCTTGTAAATGTCATCATATTGGCACATCGAACAGTCGGACAATCTGCTTATTAAAGCTTTCCACACTGCTTATTAAAGCTGTTACACAAGCTATGTTTAACACATAGTGCTCTGTGATTAGTTTTCCCATTTTCTATTCCAATTATGTAGAGTGCATCTGTACAGGGTTTCTCAAAAACCTTGATCGCGGCTTTTATTCCTTATATTTTAATCATGAACATATACTATAAATTACAAAGTTGCGTAAAAAAAGTTGCAAAATGTTATGAAATCGTTTAAAATTTTGAGGGGATTAAACTTTAAATAAAACAAAATTTAAATTTTTATATGGAACACGTACAAAAAAAAATCCCAATGAGTAAAATGTGCCTCATACTCTAATCCTAGAAGTTTATTCTAATCCTAGAAGTTGTACACAAATAGAAAGTAATGATTAAATAAAGAAAGAAATAATTTTGTTATTTATCGGATTAAATGTATCAAAAATTTGTAGAAAATAAACTTAAAGGAAAGATTCTTAAAGAAAATATTACACAAGTGTTTTTCCAAATTCATTGACTGAGTTATTTTTAAATTATATTCTGTTATTCATGGTATAAAATATTAAATTATTTTATCAAGAAGATTAGATTTCTAAATTTGTATTCATAACTAAAAATATGAAGCATATTTTATTTCCTTATGCGTCGCATTATCTGCACTGAAGCTGTAAACCTTTGCAGTTTAATTTGTGATTGACCCGTCACGAACTTTGTTTTAACATATCTTTGAGAATTTTCATGCTAAAATTCTGAAATTTTGTACATGACTTTATTAGAGGATGAAAACATTTTACTAATTGGGAGTTTTTTTGTATGAGGTCCATATAAAAATTTAAATTTTGTGTTTTCTAATGTTTAATCCCCCTAAAATTTAAATCGATTTCACAACAGTTTGCACTTTTTTACGCAACTTTGAACTTTACAGTATTTGTCTATGATAAATATTGGAGGAATTAAAGCCGCGGTCAAGGGTTTTGAGATACCCTGTATATTGTCTCTCTATGTTGTCAGTGACCCTTTACAACGATAGTCTTTTAAATGTTTTAAAATTGTCGTATAAATTTTCCCCATAAGTGGTCCTAATGTCATTTCTGATCTTTCCATGGGCCTATCATTTATCACAGGGAAAAAAGAATTCAGTGCTGCCATTCGAATATTTCGTAATGTTTCATTATAACCATAACAGGGAGATCTATATGGTTTTAAACCAACATAATCTCGAGTTCATACCTGTAAATAACAATATCTGAAATTTCCTAGATATTATCTGAAAAAAAGACCGTTTGGAGTTCATCTAGCGGATAAGATGCTTTTATGACCATCTTGTATAGACTTTGCTGTATAGACGAAACATGCTTCATAAAAAATACTAAAAATGAAGTTTAGAGCTATATGTAAGGGTAAATACATGGAGTAAACTAAAAAAAAGAGCACACTGAAATATCAAGGAAATTTCCTTTTTTATAAAGTAGCAACGTATCTGTAATTAGGATACAATGAGAGGTGTAAATTTGAGTATATGTAATTGTGTTTGCATTCAACGGAATTATCACGAGGAGTTGCTTAATTTGCGATGATCAATATAAATTTAATTCTCACACTAAATGATATGTAAGAAATTGCTAGGAATGAATAAATATTTGAACTTACTTTCTTCATTTTAACAATACTAACGAGAAAAAAAAACGTGCACATCTAATAAAAATGTTTTCTGATAAAACTCTTTTGGTTTAAGTGGCATGTAAAATAAATTTAATTGGTAGCAAACAAAAGAAAATCAACGATTGTAAATGAAAAACATTCATATCAAATTTATAAAAATCGAGTTTGCGTTTTAACCTAGTAAGAATATTTGACTATTTTTTAAAAGGGCTAATTAATGAACAAGACAGAATACTTAAAAAAAAGGAGAATTTTTTATTGAAGAATCTATGCAGTATTTATATGCATGAATTTAATATTAAATGAAAATTACCCACTTTGAGAACTTCCCTATTTTAAAAATCTATAGTTTACAAATAAATCCGTTTATAAACTTAACATATTTTTAAAGATTGTACTTTAAGATAATAAATATTTTTAAAATATTGTAAATTCTTAGAACATAACTTTTGACATGGATTTAATTCACAATCTATTGTTCTTGATATATAAAAAAACTATACAATAAAAAGCGGGTTTAAGTGAATAAGAAAAATCACGGATTGAACAAATGAAAATAAAATAATTCTCCCTTGTAAAATAAATACACTTAAACAAGTGCCATGCAGTTTTTTAAGACATCACAAAAATTACCATCAAAGAAAAACAATAAGTTTTTGGAACAATAATATGCCTTTTCTCTAAATCAGAATATTTTTTCAAATGGTTTGAGAATTATTAATTGTTCTTACAGAATTTTTAAAGATATTAATCAAATTAAGTGAGGGATTTTTTTAGTAAAGTACAAACTGAACATTGTTTAATTATTTAAAAAAGTGCTATATTGGATAATGTATTTGAGAATATATTTTTAACTGAAAAATTTAATGAGTTATTTAAATTAATCAGCATTAAATTTTAATATCTCTTTGCTTAAAAAACGACATTTCTTCACATGTAAACGGATTCAAATAAACTTTAAGAATATCTATTGCATGATTTTTTTATCTATAGCATGAATGGGTTTTTTAAATACAAAATTTAAGCATTCTTATCTAAAAAACATATATTACAATAATTTTGTAATAAATACGCTCGATAATATGCCCCGTTTTTACAATATTGTAAAATTGACTCGTTAGAATAAGATGAAAATGTATTTATTTTCGCATATACAGGTCTGGTATAAACTGAATCTGTAGAGAACTAATTGTTATAAACAAAATATAACTTGGAAAACTGTGCAACAGTGTTTCGGGGCTTACATTACTTTAAAAAAAAAAATCTGTTTTGAAATAGGCAGTCGTCTCAAATGATCCATAAGCTAAGGAAAGAAATAAAATCTAAAATAATATAATTAATGTTATCGTATGAAATTTTGACTGAAGTTTTCAGCAAAGAATTGAATTATTTAGCTGATATTATAAAGCATGTTATTATACTTAGTAAATTTAGGTGTTTTCTTTTGTAATTGAGTTTTCTTTACACGAATATTAATTGTCAAGCAAAACACTTTCTGGAAACTGGTTACCATTCATTAGTTTGCAGTGGGCTGTTTAGTGGTACTTGTTATTATTTTGCTCAAATATTCTATTTACCTACCACAGGAACCACTGAGCTTACATAATGGTGTAGATATTTTAAGAATTCGGTATTTATGAGAATAGAAAACGTAAAAAAGGTAATTATAAAGCCAGAAATATTTTCTATAAAACTATATGGCAAGTGACAAGTCTATGAATGTGACAAGTCTTTCAATCCCCAAAATCCATCAATTTGATAGGAAATAAAACTCGTGACCTGAAGCAGATTTAACAAAGCGAAATTCTTATTTAAATTAAAACAAGAACATTAAAATAAAAATATCCAAAAGGAAAATAACGCATTAAAAAATTTCAAAACTTTGACCTTTATATCTATGATTTGAGCATCGTCATTTACTCAAATAAATTTTTCCCGAAACAGTTTTTTATTTAATAAAAAATTTACAATAGCTAGTATCGTTAAATTTAACTGCCCTTTTAACAAAGTTGGCCACCTTTATCTTGTTTTACTGAAGTCAAAATTCGTTTTTCCCTCAATTTTTTGTCAATAAAACATAAGCACCAAATAAAGTGGAATTCCATCATATGTAAATCGCATCAGAGTTAAATAAACGAAACTTCTGATTAAACAGATGATCAAAATATTTTACGAAAATTCTTTTATAGATGCTTTTTTATTGCGTTATTTGTGTTACAGCATAACAAAAGAAATATTTAAAAAATCAATTCAAAAAAATAAAGATATTAATTGAATATCAGATAAAAACATATAAACATCATAAAACAATTTTTATTCTTCTGAATAAAGGCAACATCTATTGAAAAAATCCAATTTAAAAGAGTTTTCAGAATAAAATTACAATAATTAATGATATATTAGCTCACATATATTAAGCACGCTTGAAAGATTTGGGTAAATATGAATCTGAATGCTTAAATGAGCTCTTTTAGAGCGGAGAAGAGAAGATGAATGAAGAGGAGAAAATTTTTGAAATTAAAATGGAATAAATATTACAGTTATTTTAAGGCAAAATAAAGATTTATTCAATCTACTCTTGTTTACTGACAAAATGACGAATGAATTTAATTTCTTTTATAAAACAGGGCTCAATTGACAAAGAAATCTACTGTTTTATTAATTAATTAAAATGCTGCCAATGAAGAAATTAAATAGATGGCACTTATTCACAAATTTAATGAATGTTATTTTTGATTAAAATAATCGCTAGTTCAGTGAAAATTGAAAAATTTTCAGAAGAATTTAAAATTAAGATTCATCAAATACTATATTTTATGTTTTAAGAAGCTTTAAAATTTTAAATGATTTATTATAAACATTAGCTTTTGCTGCTTTTGTTTCTCTTTCTGATTTTTAAAAGCTTTTGTAAACATATTTTATTCAAGAATAAAGTAGTTAATTAAGATACATGGCTGATTTGAATATTTATATAGATGATCAAAATTAGCACTTGTAATTAAAACTTAAATACTTTGTAGTTTAGAAACAAAATGTAATCTAAACGTGTTTAAAATTAGGATTTAAAAAGTTAATTAGGATTTTCAAGTTAAAAATGCTTGGTTGTTTATAGGAACGTCAATATATGCTACCAAGAAAATTATATATTTCTAATTATTTTAGTTGATCTAAGTTCATTCTGCTATACCTTTTGCATTCTGGGCTGTATTGTTTAAAACTTCGTTAAAGACAGTCTGTTATATAGCTTTTATCAGCTTGATTAAAGAAAGAAAACATTCTTTTTTCTGAACTTTATAGAACATATGACTAACCTTCTTAATTAAAAGAAATTAAATAATGGAATTTATATGTAACTAATTGGTGTTGGTATGCTGCAAAATGCATATGGTGTTAAATACCATCTAGTTTTTAAATATATATAAGACAAAATATTAGGGATAACATTTTTCTATAAAGAATGTGAGACAATATATCTAAACACAGAAGTTATCTTTTGTGATATCGTTCATGAATGGACAGTGGAAAGGACTTATAAAATAAGAGATATCAGCACATTACTGCGGCCTCTATAATCACCAGATCTATTATTGGATGGGTATGAGTTAAGCTTTGCGTTTCTTAATAAAATCTTCTTTACTATTATTATTTCATTTATTCTATATTCATCATCACTAAAGTCATTTGATAATATATTTGTCAACATTTCTGTTTTGACTCACTGGTTTTAGCTCCTATTTTTTATTTTTTGTTTCTCATTTCAAGACAGCTAGCTTGTAGTAAAGATAAAATTGCATACGTAATAGGATCTCAAAATAAACATATGAAAAGTTTTGATTAAAGTCCATACGCCTAAATATTGTTATCATGACTTTTACAAAATAAATAAATAAATTTTGTATTTTTGCAAGTTACTGTATGAACTGTCAGAGTACCTGAATTAGTGTCTTCTTTTACAAATAGTTGATATTAAATATGTAAACATGTATTTTTCATCTGAAGTTTGTTTCTTACATTATGCAGTTATCTTATTATTATTTTTTAAATCTAATACTTTTTGTTTGCATTTTCTAACTCAAAGACACGACGTTTCTAGTGATTGCTATGAGAGTATTACTTTCGGCATGTCGAAGGATCCGGAGTAATTGTACGATAGGTGTCGCTTCAGCACTGAGACAGGAACTGACATTGAGTTGGTATAACGGCCATAATCAGTCATGGTACAACCCCTCCTATAGAAGCTGTGTAGAGCTTTGATCTCTCCGTCATTATCTATCTATCTATCTAATTAACGATTAAATTTCTGATCATTACACTAAGAGAATTTTTTATACAATGATTCACGTGCTTGACGATGATATGCAATCGAAGTTTATCAATGGTTGCTGAACTTGTTTCATTTTAACTTCACTCAAAATATAATGATTTTTCAGGTTATTATTAGTTTCTTTTAATTAGTTTTAATATTAAGATTTTTACGAATAAATTGTTTTTATTTATTGTGTAGCATCTTGCAATTGAGTATCTTAAAGATAATGGATTATTATTAGAGTATAAATTACATATAACAAATATTTATAAAATAAAGTTTTAGATACATTAATGCCCCATTTTTTTCAGACCATGCGTTTTAATTTTGAATCATGGTCAGATAAAAAGCACTACATTTGAGATTCCGCCCACTTTTTAAATAGTCCATCTATACTGATGGGAAGACTTGTTTTTTTTATCGATATCAGCTTTAATGTTTACTAGGTTTTATATGTCACTGATGTAACCAGACTTGGAATCTGGAAACCTACATCTCTGAAACCAAACACATTATCACTAGATTGCCATGTACCTTCTTGAAATTAAAGAATATAAATATCGATAAATTTTCTTCAGAATTCATTTCAAGTTCCGAGGAAACGAAGAAAAAAAAAACGAAATTTATTTTTGAAAAAAAAAGTGATCACTTCAATCACAAAAAGGGATTAAATTATTAAAAGATATGATCGATCATAAACTGAAGAGAAACCAACTTCTTTTTCTATTTAAATAAAGACTTTTTAAATGCTTTTCAGTAAATTAATACATATAGAGATATTTCAAAAGCAGAGAAGAAATTTATAGCCTATTAAAGAATCGTTAATTATTCCTTTAGCTCTGTACAAAACTTAGACATATATTACTTCAAATCTGATAACGCCTTTCCTCTTTAACTAACTGGCCTTATGTATAATAAAGTCATTACGTATACGAAGTAGGGTGTTTTATTTGCTGACTATTCATAAACAGATCATTATATGTAGGAATAATTTTTAGATAATCCCTTTTCTGTTGCCATTCCATGTCAGGGGACAAGGGGGCATCCATCTAGTGGAGCAATCCTAACATCCTTTACTCCAGGCATTTCTCGCACAGCCGTCATCACCATATATCAGACTGTCGCATGCTATGTGTCTCAGAGCTCCTGCCCCTCCTCTAAAAGTGTCTTCGCTCCCACTCCCCCACACAAACACTCTCACGTTGTTTCCTTTTTTCTTTTCCTTGGACCGGCGGAGGACAGGGTTGCTTGTAGGAAGTTTGTTATTCGAAGGTTCGTCCTCCCAGGAATGGAGTTAGGGCGTAGTCGGGATTTTTCCTCGCTTCGGAAACTTCCGGAAGAGTTGATGTGTGGGAAACTGTCTGTTCCCTATTTTTTATGGCTGCCAAGATTTACTGACCTAAAGCTTTGGATAGGGACGTGTAAGAATTAGACAATGTTCGAGGTGGTTTGCCGTGCAGAGAAATAACGTTTCTGTTAGCGTCCGCTTTGTAGAAGAGTTTGTCTGGACTGTTCGGGAATATTAGTTTACGAATGTCTGTGGTTGGGAATGTTTTGAGGTTGCGGGGAAGTTAAGATTCTGTCTCTCAATAACAGAATAAAGAGCCTATAAATAAAATATACATCTAATATAAAACGTTTAAATAACTTGCAAATAAATGGTTATTCTATTAATGTAAGGAGAAAATAGGGAAGATAGCCAGTGGAAATTTATTCCAGATAATTTCATTTGAATTTATGGATAAAATCTGATACATACTTTTAATGTAGAATATATGTCATAGATGAATAAGTTTATTCAAAAAACAAATACAGCTTTTATGAACATTCATAGGGCAATTTTATCATGTTGTCACTATGGTAATTAACTCAAATGTTAAAAATGTCAGGCTACAATGAAATAAAAGTTATTCAATTTATTTGAGAATTTTGATACACTAATCAATTTTTCCTATTTAATTTTTTGACAAAATTACTTTAAAAACATACGTTTTTTCTTCAAATATTCACAAGGCAGCAACATCTTAAGTTTTCTTGTAGGTTCTCTATGTAAACCGGAGTTAGATATTTATGACGACAGGAAGAGACTTGGAAAAGAGACGACTTGGAATTTTACAATCATTTCTTTTCTAAAAACTGTTTTGATATTTACGAATATCAACTCACCGTCTGATATTTTGGAATCTAGTATCCGATACTTTATAGAGCTGTATTTTACTTAAAACATTTTTAATCCACCGACAGTCTTTCAGTTAACATTTCATGCAAAAACATGTTATTCGCTTTCTTACAAACATTTCTGTAAGCAAGAATCCTACAATCCGAAAAGAGGCACAAGAAGCACGTAAATAATATTTCATGCATAATATAAAGAAATATAAGATTTTAAATAAATTATTATTCTTTTGAAATTTTTCTAAATGTTTGAAACTTCTTGATTATTCTACTCATATTTTGTTATTATGCGACTTTTACGTTTGTTATCATAAAATTAACGACGTAATACAACATAATTGTTTCTATCAATTTTTATTACAGATAAAAATTACGGTTGACCTTGGAAATGCAGAATTTAGATCGGAATTATAAATTTACGCATATTCAAAAATTATATTTGCTTTTTCTTATTAAAGAGAACATAGGCATTATAAAAGTTTTTGCTACGTGCGTAATTTTAAGATATATGTATAGCGTGTTAGAAATTCTTAATTGTATCTAAAAACTGTCACTCACCAAAAGGATAATAATAATAATAGACAATTCACTAGTTATTGAATTCTAAAGCAGTTAATTAATACATTAAATATAAATATTTATATCTTATTCATGCAGCATTATAAATGTTCCTGGGCATATAAACATAATAAACTACAACACTTGCATGTAAAGATGAGTTAATACTTATACAAGCCACTAAGTAATGAGTCAAGGATCTCTGTTAATGAGTAAGAAAGAACAAGCTTTTGAGAAAAAGAATATTTACAATGAGACAAGAAGCTATGGAAGCAACTCTTTGTCAGAGCTGATGTAGTGTGATCTTGTCAAAGATTCTTTCCCAAGATATTTAGTTTGTCGTAACATCTTCTCGTTTCGAATGCTTTGGAGAAGATCCTGCGCATTGTGAAAACTCAATGGTAATCCTTTTCATGTCAGACATTAACTGCGTCTGTGAATCACAGTCAAACATGTAATTTGGAATGGAGGAAACTCAGAACAAAACTTGTTTGACACAAATTGCGAGAGCCACGCACGGGTTTCCCCTTCGAAACGAATGCATACTCTGATCCCTAGAATACAAATTACACTTCAAATATCTCTCTCTAGAAGTAGTTGAGTTTTCAGGTTGGTGAGAATTATTTCTTCTTTTCTATTTTTGAAATTTATATTGCAGTTTAAGCGAAGAGCACCTAGAAAGTTTTTGAAAATTCTGCTCATTCGATCCTGGCCTGAAGGAAACCCCGTCATGTAACATTTTTATGGGATCTAGAATTTTTTCAAATATTTTAGAGCATGAATTCAGAGGAGACCTGTGTAGTGAAATTATTGGAAATTTTATTACTCTTTTGGAAAGATTTTCACACCGTTATAAAAAATCAAGAGTTAAGAATTATAAGCTGGGAAATCATTTCCTATAAAGACAATGATATATAACTGCTATATAACTTTAAACGATCTCTTCGTTTTTGAAATAGAATTAAGAACTGATGGTAACGAATGTATAATTGAATTTTATTATATAAATAGTCAAATGTTTTAAACATTGTATTGCTGTTGTGACTGATAAACTGAGATATGTATTTTCTTTTGACAATTGATGCGATTGAAAGTATTAGATAAAAAACTTTTTTTCTAAATTTTTTGAGTTTGTTCAGAATATTTAAAAGTATCCAGTTACAATCTGTTTGTTTCAGTCTATGCTATTTGGAATATATAGATGTACATTTAAAAAAAAAACTTAAATTATAAAATTTTAAGTAGTAAGCAAAGTATGAATCAATATTTAGCTAATCTATCTGCTTGAATAATTCGTAAATGGTACTCTAATACATCTTAAAAATCGATTTTAAAAATTTACCCTCAGCTAATTTCAACATGATACAAAAGCATGAAATAAATTAAATTAAATGAAGTTATCTTATAAAAATTAAAAGGATTTAAAATCTATTTATTTATTTAAAACTAAAAATGTCTCTGAAATTATGCTGATAATTTTTATTTCAAAAAATTACTTTTTAGTCAGGCATTCGTGTGGAGAGGCATATAAAATTATTATCGGAATATAAAATATTTACCGTAATTTTAAATTGATTCCATTTCAGTCCTGAAAAGGAGCAAAACTCAAGTCTTATTGAAGTCCCTAATTAGATTTAAAATGAGGTCAGAAATCAAAATAAATACAAGAAACAATTGGATTCAAACAAAATTAGTGATTACTAACAATGTGCAAACGCATCAATACTTACTAGGGACCTTGCACAATAAAGCCTTGAAAATTGTGCCAGATTAATTAGAGAAGAGCAGAACAGATAAGGTAGGCATTATAATTAAAGCGGATTGACATCAAGTTTGTCTTGCCTTAATCCATTTCAATCCGGGCGTGTTAACTGCCAATTGGTTACTTCTGCTTTGCTTATAAGCATCAAATTCCCTCTGCAGGTAGTTTATTTGTTGAGATACTAAGGAATGAGTGGCATTACCTCTCAAAGAGAAATTTATCCAGTTCTGAATGCAGAAAGAAATGTAATTTGAAGAAAAGTCGATTATTAAGATTACCGTTAAACCAGAAAGTAAAATGTTGATATAAAATACTATCAATATCCTATGTTCAAGGAAAAGAGTTTCTAAAGATGTGAAATGCAAATAAATGATATTAATATTTTATGTATGATTGTAAAACTATTATTGCATAAATTTAAAATGCATTCTTACTTAACTTGAATTATTTCATGTGTATGAAAATGGAATATTTTATCAGATTTTTCATTAACTTCTTGAGATGGCATATTTTTGAAATTTTATTCATTTATTTGTTCTCAATGGTAATGCAATATCTGATGTTTAAAGAAGTTAATCATAAGTTAAGGGACTAATTTAATTTCATTTATAATTCATTTGCGTGTTGTCACCTGCTAGTGAATAGGAGAAAATCAGAAACAATATTTAATTATATTTATAATAAATTATAAATTAGGAACAAAAATTAAAAAAAAAAAATGAAATCTACGATGGCAAATTTTAAGTTCTGTTTTGTCTAATGCCACTTGGTCATACCAAGCCGAATGAGAAGGAGCTCTTTCAAATTAATGTAGAAGTGTTAACGAGGTTAACCTTTCGTTGTTAACGAGCACCGTTAAGGTGAAAGTACGACTTTGCTCGAACACATACGACACAGCCCTTTTTAGGGGGCTGTCGAACTTATTCATACATTCATTCTTCCATCTGCAAGTCAGAATTTAGATCCAAATCAGAGATCGACTCATCCCTGATTCAGTATCCCCAGAGGTATAATTTGTTATGGAAACTTGGAGGACTTTGCAGTCACGACATATTTAATG
>JAPMOQ010048006.1:1093178-1105912 GCA_026543055.1 Argiope trifasciata | reverse complement strand
TCTCTCTCTCTCTCTCTCTCTCTCTCTCTCTCTCTCTCTCTCTCTCTCCAAACAACTGAGTGGTGATTAAATAGGATTTTTATGATATGAAGATTTCGGGCTCAAATCTCGGTCATTCTTGATAGTCTCTATACATTACTGGAAGTACAGGCATTATGTAACTTCAACAACTAACGTCTTGTATGTACTTTAAACTCTCTGCCATTTTCTAGGTTCAATAGTGAGTAGATTTTGTTCTAAATAAAGCTTTTGATATAGATCCAAGACAAGATCAGAGCAATTAAATCAGAAGTAAGTGGAAAGAGCTATGGTATATAAATTGAAAGCTCTGGAAGAAAAATAGCCAGCATGGATAGTCTCTTTTTTCTTAGATTATATAAATAAGGAAGAGATTTCGTAATAAATATATATATAAAGAAAATAAAATAAAGTCAGTTTTTTATAAAACAAAAAATTGAGTTAATTGAAAAGAATCTTTCATGCAATGTGATCAAAATTTCCATCTTGCTGTAAAAATGATATCACGGTAGTGATCAGAAATTTAAATCATACTCAGACATTGAACAATGATTCAAGTTACAACATGTTTCATTTATTTGCTTATAGCAGGGAAGCTACTGACATTATGAGAAATTTTTGAGAAACAAGAAACGTACTTTTCTTGAATCAAAAAATATTAATAAGACTACCGCATTTGTAAATAATTTAACCCGTTCTCTCCCACAACTCACACTTGATATTCAGGTCTTGTCTATATAGTTAGATGCCCCTTTATTTGCTCTCTTAACTATAGTAAATAAGGGATCATCTAATTAGTTAAGACAATTAAATGGTTTGGTACAATTACATATGAATTCTAATCCCACGGGCCCGTCTTCCAGCATTCAATGTGTTAAAAATACATACTTGAAAACGATAAAGTAATTTTTTCACCTGATATGACTGAATTTAGTTCATTTGACATATACATACACAGAAAAACGTAACTATGACTATGAACTAATTTTTAACTATACGGCAATGGAGAGCCCTTGCAAGATTCACAACCTATTCCAATGTTAAATGGCGATTAATATGTTTCGCCTATTGCTTTTTATATTCTCACAAATTTTAAAACCTAAAAATGGTACTTATTCGCCTTTTAGAAGAAAGAAAACTGATATGAGTAAATCCCACTACACTTTGAGATATTGATAAAAATATTTAAATGGAAAGAAAATGTAATAGTTTTAGCTTAAAAATTTTTAGTGTACAGCGTACCGAGAAAAATTTTTTTATCTCCAAAGCCAACACAGATTGCACTACAGATGTCAAGTAACAAGTCGGAAAAAACCTGAAGATTAAAATTCTATTCGTCAGTGATGGCTCCTTTTTCCAATTATAACTGCTATTACAAGATAGGCAATTAAATGTTCACCAGCAAAGTCTTTCAAACAGTGAAAGGAAATGCTTTGTTAGATTTCTCCAATCTTGGATAATCTTGCCTGTTTGGAAAAATAAAGAAGCCTTTGATAATAAATGTGGTACGTCACAATGAAAAATGAAGCTTTTACCTAATTTTGGAAAGCCTTAATAAAAGCTACCCACACATTTCCTTTAAAAGCTAAGCCTCTAGAAAATCGACAAAGAACAAATGAGTATACAAGGCATTTTTCTTGTGAACATTTGCTCATTTTCAAGCACAAAGTTTAAATTTAAGTAAAAAAAATAATAATTACACCGAAGGTTTTAATGCATTGGAGAATGTCTAAGAGAGGAGCCTACGCTATAAATCCTCTACGAAGTTTTCCATAATTTTTCCCATAAGTTCATGCTGCTATCTTTCTACAGTTTAAGACTATTAAATGACCATTGCTTTTTGAATCCCAATTCAGTTTTTATCCATACCAGTGATTAAAGGACAATGTTTTATAACACTATAGAGAAAAAGAGCTGATAATTTACTAGCTCGTAATAGTAAAAAGTACTAGAAAGTAAGTGATTATTTTATTTTAATTGGTTTCATTTGTAGGAGGCATTTTATTGAATAAAATTTGAAATATTTTCCCATAAAAAGCAATTTATTTTTTAATCAGACTCTAACTGACATTGTATTGGAAAAATAAGATAAAGAGCACTCGTACTAGCACCCGACTTTTAAAACATAAACAGAAAATTTTATTTCTGAAAATGATTTCAACGAGCTTCCATTATAGAGTTCTTCATCAGGAAAAGAATAACGATCAAATGCCTGTTCTATATTATTTTTTATGCTTTATCTCTTTATGATTTACTTGTTCCTGTCTGAGTGATTTCTTTTTATACTTTGGAATGGAATATAATGGAACATTCCTTTTGTTTTTTTGACGTCTTATAATTTCACTTCGACACGAAAATACGAACTTTATCAAATGAAATATTTATGTTGTCTTCTTTCTTTAAGGGTGATCTATTCACTCTATTTGTTCCATGCTTTAATTTCTAAGCTTGGATGAAATCTTAAGTTGTTTTACCATTTCTTATGAACTTGTTTTTCACTTAATCTTTTAAAAGTTTTCTTTTATTAGTTTATCTCATAGGTATTTTTCAGATTTTAAATTAAATTTCTCAGTTCTAAATATTTGGTGCGATTACGGAACACCATCTTTTTATTTCGGGCTACTGACTTTATTATATTGCTTTTAAATGCGAATTTTAATCTTTTTTACAATTACCATTCTCCTATAGAGCTATAATGTTGAAATGAGTATTAATTTACTCTAAAATATCAATAAATGAATGATTAGTTATCAGTGTTGATTCAACAACAACAACGAAAAAGATTCCACGAAATATTTATATTCAAAACAACGAGTAATTTAGTGGCATTTTAAGATTATTGAAATAATATCAGCCAAAATACTTTTTTTAATCAAAGTAAAAAATAATAATTAAAACAGTGATTAATATGAAAAGTAATAATACATTTTTTTCATTTCCAAAGAAAAGCATCTTGACCTTATTTTCTGTAATCTGTTTATTTAAAAATTTTAAGTCGCTTTTTTTGCAAAATATTATCTTAAAATCTATCATAAGTAATAATAAACTTGAAAACTAAGTTTAAAAATAAAAAAAGGTATGTTTGAGTAATTAATTTAACAGAATGGGAAGAAGTAAAGTGTATGAAGTTTTTATTTACAGCATTAATATTAATTTCTGTAATAAATTCTATTAAGATTTTGCCCAATCATATATAAAAAAATTCGATGCATGGCTCCAGATGTAGGAGAAAAAAATGCAAAGAAGAAATGTTCAACGTTCCTGAAACTGTTTGTTTGAAAGAAATAAATGAACTTTACACAGCATTAAGAGAAGTTTTTATATGATTTGAAGTGAAGGAATTTTAATAGTTGACTTAACATGATTTTGAACATGGGAATACAAATGAAAATTTTAACTTTTAAAGCTTGACAAAATAAATACTGACCTTAATTACTTGATTTATTGATTAGTACTGACTACTTGATCTTGATAAAAGATACGACTTAACACTGCTAACAAAAATAAGATTAATCATTATTTTTTGGTAATTTCATCATCTTTGTCATAGTTTATTGTGTATCATAAGTATAATTAATGCATGAAAGTGACTCGTTATGAATTAAATTTTACAAATAGAATTTCATGTAACTTAATATTCCATTTAGAAATAAATTAAGCTTCTATCTTGCTTTAATATCATAATTTATGAATTAGATAAGAAAGAATATTCAAAGGATACACTAAATATTGAATTTTTTTGCATTATTTCAAATTTATTTGTTTTTATAATTTTTAATTCAATTTAAATCTCAAATTTCAGTCTTTTATATTTTTAAAATGAAGAGGCCTAAAAATTTGAAAAATACGAATACATAAATGTTTGTATGATTCTTTTGATTTTAGATTTTAATAGAAATTGTTTTCATAAATCGACTTTAAATAATGCGATTCAAGAGAGTTATTAAAGAGAGTTAAATTAAAATTCAGAACTAAAACTTTTAATTAATTATCAGAACTAAAACTTTTAATTAATTATCAGAACTAGAATTAATTATTATTATTAAAATATCGAATTATCGAATGTCTTACTTAAAATATAAAAAAAAATCTTTGTAAAATATTATTCGAATTCATTGCTTACATTCTGGAACGTTTATATGAGTCAAATAAGGTGAATTAAAACATTAAAAAAACTACAAAAAAGCAATGAGCAATAACAAGCAATAACTTTTGAAAACATCTCAAGAAAAATATAATTGAAGCTATATTCTTTTCAATAACTGTTTATAATAAAAAGCCCAATAATTTAATAAAATTAATTAACATTTAATAAAAAAATAAGTGCTTATTGCCTATTTAATTTAAAACTGATACATTTATATATGAGTTGAATTCTATTTTATCTTCTAAGAATTATCTTCAATGAATACAGATTCACAAAAATTAGTTGACAGATAAAAAGTGTTTCAAAGGAATTTTTCAGTTTATAAAGTGAGGAAGATGTGAAATATAGATGTGTCAGAAAATATTTGATCGAAATTCGTATGAAACAATGATTCTCGTTTAAATTACATTGTTATAATTTGTTTAACTTATTGTTAAATTATTTAATTCTATATTTTTTTCTGAAGAGAAATGTATATTTTAAGTTGGAAAACACAGGAGTGTTGGTCAAGCAGCCTGTAAATGAAGTGTGAATTACAGACTGTTTGATATAATTTTCTTTACGCAGATGAAGAAAAATTTCAACTTCAATATTTTATTAATAGAAATATATTCATCATTGAAAGAATTGGAAACTTCATTGAAAGTGTATCCGTTCGTAGCCCTCTAAGCTGATTCAAACAACATGTAAAGAAGTTGCCAGTGTAAACGTTTCTACTGCTAATGTTTTGCTATTTTCCAACTTTTTCTCTTCGGGTACTTACAAAGTTCATCACTTTTAGTCCTTAGCTACCATATTTAAATATTGATTTGATAATGTTATCTTGTGAACAGGATAAATAGAATAGTTATGTTTCAATTTCAACTGGTTTGGAATATGTTGTTAAATATGTAAAAATCTCGGACCAGTTTGCAAATGGTCTATCTAACTCAAAGATGCTGGGTATGATGGGGGAGAGAGGTTGACATTTTCATTTCTCTATAACTTGCTTAATATTGAAGATAGACAAATAAATTCATTTATATAAATTAGCACCTCATTAAGGCGTACAACGGTTGCATTTAAAGTTTTTCGGTAACTGTGATATCTTACAAGTTAGCGGTTGAAGTGATTTTTGATGACTTATAGGTTGAGGAACCTTTTTTCTAGTTTCTAAAAGTAAGGGAATTTACAACCCAAAAGTATTTGCTTTCTTACATTTTTTGATAAGCCTTTTTCAGTTCAACATCGTTTGCTTATAACAAAATTGACAGTAAATCTATACTTTTTTACCTCCATTGCAATAGTGTCTCTAAAACGCTAAGTTCTTCAAGCGTGTAGTGACAGGGAAGATCTTTTTCATCAACACTATACGTTCTTGCCAATTCATAACTCTTTACTTTGAGTAGTCAATTCTCCTTCCATTTTATCCCAGACTCAGTTGACTCATTACAAATGACATGAGATGATATTTCTTGACGAGTTGTAAATTGTTCCAACTTTTCAGATGAAAAAGCCGTTTTCTTTACATTCAGTTCAGAGCAGTTTCTTTCATTTTTTTAGTTAGCTTTGAATCACTGGCAGGAATAGGTGATGTTCTATATTGATAAAAAAAACTTCAATAAAATATGTACCATGGAGATCCCTTTTTTTAAAACTCCACAGCCCTTTGAAGAGGACCTGCCACAAGCAGATGCTGCCTGAAGTATGAGAAGAGCTGATATAACCTCAGTTATTTTTCTCTTAGGTAAAATTTTTTGAGAAGTGTTCAGGGATGTCCAACTTCGTGATTTTGCCTGTTTCAATCCTGTAGTTTTATTATATTTTAAAAATATTTCATCCTTCAGTCTAAAGGGTTTCGTTTTGCGGATAATAAACACTCTGCTGTAATCATTGACTTCTGCAGAGAGTGAAAATAGAGAGAGATTTTATAGAAAAAAAGATAGATTTTATTTCTTTTGTGGGATTTGGCAGTAAAGACTCATTGTTCAATAAAAATTGCAATGTACCTTAATTATAATTGCGCATTTGAATATAAAAAAACTCCTCTACCAATATATATTGTAATATGCTCTCTCCTTTCCAGTTGATGCTTACTCTATTTTAGACCAAAATCTTAAGTTTCCGATCTAAGAAAGCACTTTTGGGCTATCTTTGTTTAGAAAACAAAAGGAATATTATTTTTTTTATTTGAGCTCAAAAAAGAAAAGAAGGATGCTTGGCAAATTCAAAGATGGCGGTGCACTGCCGAATATCTGCAAAGCTGTATTGTGTTTTCAAACATAGCAAAAATTGCAACGTATCTGGTCAAACAATGTTGTACTAGTGGTTTCACTGTATCATTAATTTGAAGCTATGAAGAACAATGTCAGCTTATAATAGTCAGAAAATATTAGCCTATGCATCCTTTTAAAAAGCTTTCCACATGAATGTAAGCCTTTTGATGTTAAATCTAAAACTCCTGTAGGTTTCTCTTTTCCTGAAGAACTGTTTTTTTTTATTAATATAAACCAAAAATAACGCCACTGTTACTTTTATTGATTGATTAAACAAAATAAACATTCTTTGCTCTCAGATTTAATTTCTTTCATCATTTATTAGAAATTTACTTAGCTATTTCTATATGAGAGACCTTTGGACTTCAAAAGCAACGGAATAATTTATGCCAGGCATAACAAAGAAACGGCATAATGGGGAGGTTTGATGTTGATTCCTTCCAGTCTATGCAACCAGCTGTTTCTCGGAACCGTTCTCATAGAGATTAATAATAACTGGTTGCAGCAGGAAGACAGGAACAATAGGGTATAGAGAAAATTTAAAAGAGTTTTTTAAGAAAAGGGAAGGAGCTTCGTAATATCGATCAAGCAAAGAATAAGGAATGTACTGAATAGCTGCCTCGGAATAAATTGCACTTGATTTTAACGAGCAGAACACTGAAATGCATTTAGGTTTATTGTAGCGTTAAAAAATAAGCAACCTTTTACTTTCTCTCATCCAGATCACGCTCGATTCACGAAAAATCACGAAACTGAGTTTTTTCCTTTTTCCCAACCCTGGTCAGGAGTCGTAAGCTTGAGCCTGTGTTCTGTGCTCTCCTTTGTTTTTGAAGGGCTTTACAGTAAATGGGCTTCACCTCATTATAAATGGGAGTTAATTTAGCGTTTTTAGTTATTTATCTTGGGATGTTTAAATAGAAGGGGGAAAACGCTTATTGAAATTCCAATTTCTTGTCCTCTTTTCAATATGGGAAGTGAGTGAGCCGATTCAAAATAAATCCTTGGAGGAAAATATTCATTTAACTAAAATACTTGTTAGTTAGTTGAGCGCAAGGCACTATTTCGAGTGACTGCTTAGCATTGGGAATCGAAAGATTAATGCAATAAAGAGCGTGGGCTTACAAACCTAAGCCCACTCGCGCGAGTCATTCTTTTTTCTTGGTTTTTCTTCGGGGAATCTCAAGATTAGATTTTGAAATGGATTGCTTAAAGAAGTGTGTGTAAATGGCTACCTCTTTCGTAAATTTGTTCGAAACCGTCTCAATTAAGGAATATATTTGCCTTTTTTATTTTCTGTTCCAGTAGGAGAATAAGGAAAGCTGTGTTTTTTTCCTTTCTTCATTGGGTCTAAGTAAACCAATTTCGAAATTGGTGCGGCGCTTGAAATTAGTAATTGGAGATTGTTTTTATTCGAAATTTGTATATCTAATGATAAATAATGACGGATTTCGAAAGTGTATGCCAACATTTTTCTAAACGTTGAGAAGTTAGAAAAATATATGAAGAGCGAAAGCATCTTTTAAAAGTTAAAGGAATTTTTATTCATTTTAATTCAATAGTACATCCTTTTCCTTTTCATAAAGTAAATTATGAGATAAATCTAAATGTCACAGATATTTCCTGATAAAGAAATCTGAAACTATTGGAATATTTTATGATGTTTTTTAATATTTGAATGCATTAATCGCAGAAAAAAATTAACAATAAAGGAGTCTCACCTATTTTTGTTCATAACTCTTTTTTATATTTCAATCGCAAAGAATAGTAATTAATAAAACTCATTTGAATTAGAGCTCAAAACGCGTTGAACGATGAAAATATGAAATATACACCATCTTTTCTCTTTCATACTAAGGAAGCTAATACTTTTCAATGTTATGCGGCTTAAAATTGCAATGCAATAAAAGGAAATTATTACTTAATAGAAAATCATTTGAAATGTTTTCTCATTTAAAAAAATGCCTACAATTTTGTGAACATGTATCTGTGAATTTAAAACCAGTTTCAGCTGCAAGGGAAGAAAAGATTTTTAAAAATTAGTTTCTCTCAGAATTTTGAAAATCAAAGTCATGCAAGCTAATCCGGAAATTTCAAAATGATTACATCCAAAAAGAAAGAAAGGCTGATAAACTATTATGAATTTCAAGGAATAAAACGTATTAAATTACTAATTATCTCTAACTGTAAATGAGTATTTTAATTAATTTGCTAATAACTAGACTTTATTTTTTATATTAATAATAATGTCTTGATTGTTTGAGGCGTGTTTAATTATCTGGCGACTGATAAATAAAATGTTCTTTGGCTGCATTTATTCATTTTTATATGTAATTAAAAGTTTCTTTAAATACAGATTAATTTCAAAGTTCTTATCACTTCATATTAGAAAATTTAAATAAAGAGGTTTAATTATCATTTAATAAAGTTGAATACATTCATTATTTTCACATTATTCCCCAGCCTTAATTAATGTCTTATAAATATGGTTTCGATAGTAGAATTTCTCTAGCTCTTGAATTAATATGCACACATTATGTGAGTTGACAGATTTGGCTCTATATTAAATATTTATAAGTTATACATAAAACCATATTAATGAATGTGCTTTAGATATATTTAATCTGGAAAAAAAAGACTTTTATTTCGGGACACATCTTATTAACGAATTAAACAACTAAAAGCATCATTGACATATACACATAAATGCTTAAATTATAAGAGAAAAGCAGTGAAAATTAGTGGATATTGATATTTTAGAAATTATGGATGCACTTTATTATTGTATCATTAAATAATAGTAACAATTAATGTATTAACTTAACTAGACCAATTAACAAATTGCATTTTTAGTGCCTATTTTACATATATAATAAATTGTAGCCTGATCTAAAAAGTCATTCTTAGTAAGTCATATTCTGTTAATGAACAGTTTGATAGCTGTGATAAACTTAATAGTGTGAGGGTGAAGCCTAAACATATCTGCTTGTCTCATGCAAGAGTCATCTACTCTTCGGCTAAGTAGTTTCAGTTACCGTTAATTTGAAGAAAAATAAGCCGCTTTTTAGAGTCAAGCTTTATCATAAGTTCTGAAAGAATATTAAATTTAATGGATTTTTATCGTTATGTTTCATCCCTTGTTATAAAGTTCTAAACAAAGGAGTTTTTATGGGTATCAGTAATGCGTCTTAAAGTTCCTATGAGAAATACTTCCAACATGATAATGTGCATAACATAGACTGAGCCTGGAACATAGCACCTGTCTTTAAACTCTCCAGTAACAAAGACGAATCTCATCAAGATCGGTATTCACGCCATAATAAAGATATGGATATATGAAATGCTTATTTTATAGCTTATAAAATACCAGAAACATCCTTTGAAGTCGTTAAAGAAGTTTGCTTTATCAGTCTGGAAGTGATTAAAGGTACTGTATTTCCAGTTTCGGCTTGGACAGAGTTTTATCGCTTTAGCTTTGTCTAAAGCTGAGGTGAAGTCTATTTAAAGTCAGGAATTTGCTGTCAAGTGCAGATTAGTTTAGTTTAGACGAATTACAGATCCTTTTTGAATTGACACAATATATATTACTGGACTGACTGTGTAATTTGAACCTTAGACAATTGATAAAAACATTGCCCATTTGGCAATCTCATATTTGCAATGCATATCATAAATACCTTCATGCTTAATGCGATACATTACTAGAGTTTTATTTCGATTAGACGTTTAAAGACCTAAATTATAAAATTAAGAAAAACTTAGTTTTGATTTTGATGATTTCATATACGAATATTTCATACAACTTATACAGCACTGCTCGATTTTTTTAAATTTAATTTACTGATACTGAAAGACAGAGGTATAGTTGGAGATAGAATAAACAACTACGATCAGTGATCAGAATAAAACGATGACCCTGGGGCATCGTGCCCTCTCCAAATAACTACGCCACATCAACTGGATGAAATTTTACGCTCGAAGTTAAATTTCATCTATATCTAGTGCACATATTTATAAAAACTTCATTATAGACAGGTCTTGAACTTAAAAATATGGTCTTAAACAATCTTTCCTGTCCCGTAACCAATACTTTATTCTACTGCTCATAAGGCTTTTCCTCCTTTCATTTACCATAATTAATAAATTATTAACAAATCTAATCAGAATAATTATGTGGCTATGTAAAGCAAGACAGGAATATATGAGATACGTATTTTATTGCATATAAAATAACAGAAACATGCATTGAAGTTGTTAAAGAAGTTTCAGCCTGGAAGTGATTAAATATCCTTGGCTTTCCCTTTCGGCCTTGGTGAGTTCGGTCGCTTTTGTTTAGTCTAGAGTTGGGGTGAAATGTATTTAGTGTTAGCGGTTTGCTGACAAGTGGAAGCACGTAAAGTAGAACTTTTCACTTTAATCCCTTCTTTCGTTTAGCTTAGTTTATGTATTACCTGTGAAAGTTCGGTAAGGTAGTCGAAAATGAGAGGAAAATAAAACAACCCGAATTAGATACGCTTACTCAAAATCACTCAAGGCAAGGTGTAACAGTTAGCCATAAAAGTAAAACGTGCCTGGCGCATTGATTGCCCGTGTTCTGACCCAGGCCAGAAATTGGGGCGCCATAATGGTTGTGATAAACTAAACCTAGGCCACGGGCGCCTTTTTGAGCAAAACTTCGGCCGAGCGTCTATTGATTTCATTTGGATAGAGATTCAGCCTCTTTTTAAGGATTCAATTTGGTAAAAGTCGAGTTTAGGAATGTGTTTACTATTGCGTTATAATTGTTTTAAAAGAAGGCATTGGATTTCGAGATAAAATGAGTGAACGTGTTGCCCGTTGCTTGTGAATTATTAAAAAAATTGCTTGTAACTGAATTGGATGAAAATATAATCACTCACTAAAGAATATTCACCGAATCAGGGAGAATTCTTCGATGTATCTTTTTTATATTTTAAGTTTCTTTATTTATGACTTTTTCCATTATTTATCACTTTCTCCTCTATTCTTAATGCGTTAAGAATTTTGATATTTTTAATAAATATTTTTCCAATTCTTTATTACTTTGGAATTTTCGATTTCCTTTTATGACAAGCAATTCTAGATTTAGACAGTTTGCGTTCCAATGTAGTGCGCATTATGAGGTCCATATTTTAATAAACTAGTCAATTTAATTTACATTTCAACACATTCTTTTATTTAATCAATATATTAACGATCTATTTTGGTTTGTACTTAATTTTATTTATTTTGAAAAAAAAATATTTTATCATTTATATATTTCAATTGAAAATTCGCATGGAATTTATTTTTGCTCAAAATATTTAAATTTCTGTGCTTATGAATGCAGTGACGAATATACCAACATGAAGAAACAGGTTCTTCATTGTATTATTCAAAAGATTTGTATTTAAATTTTTTGTTTATTTTGCATTAAGGCTAATAACATCTTTAAGCTTCCTGCTTAAGTTTCACTTCAGTCGAACAATTCTGGGAGACTTTTTAGCCATAAAACCACAACTGAAATGAATATATGAAAATATTTTGAGTTTAAAATCTGAGCTTTGGAGATTAAACATTTCAGCCTAAATATGGAATATATTATAAAATGTAAGGAAATAAAAAGATCGCATTATAATTGGTAATTAAATATTTTCCTAGCGTAGAATTTTCATTCTGTTCATAAATATGATTGTAAGAATTTAGAAATCACCTGTTACAAATTAAGTATATCTTTAGATACAAAATTTAGATATAATCCTGCTCATAGTAAAATGAAGAAATCACCAAAAGGGTTTTAAATACTGTTTTATAGTTCTACTGTTGTAAAACAATAAACATAGTAAGTGTTTTGATTAAAATGCTTAATCTTTTGAAAAATATTTTTTTTTCATTTTTGATCGATATGCTGTACTGAAAATATGTTAATGCACAAAATCATGTTTTATCGAAACTAAGTTTATAAATACATAATGATTTCCTAACATACGGTGATGAATTTAATAACCTACAGTGTTGGATTTCGGTCTTAAACAGGATACACTGTGAGGATTCTAGTTTAAAAAAATGGTAAATTTAGCTTCTAGTTTCAATGCATTTCAAAATCATTCAACATGCTAACGATTTCAGTTTAATATGTTTAATTTACATGCACACGCGCGCACACACACACACACACACACACACACACACACACACACACACACACACACACACACACACACACACACAGCTGGAATTTAATTGGCTTTGGATATGTTGTTAGAAATATAAAAATCATAGGCGAGTACGTAAATGGTCCATATAGTTCACAGGGGGTG
>JAPMOQ010048006.1:1077377-1093078 GCA_026543055.1 Argiope trifasciata | reverse complement strand
CACACACACACACACACACACACACACACACACACACACACACACTCTTTATTATGACTACGTTTTTTTCAGGTTTGAACAAAAATTGTTCTTAAGCATATGTACAGCGTTTATAAATATTATGATAGTGCTGCCGTCCTGGCATAGAGGTAGCGCGTCTTCTCTTTGATCGGGGTGTCCTGGCTGTGAGTCCCGATTGGAGCATAGTTGTTCTTCCTCTGTTCTATTTGTGAGGTGTGTGAATGTGCCTTCTTGTAAATAGGGCTGTGAAAGAGAAAGAGTGTGGCGTGAGTGACACAGTCGTTCTCTTGACCCTAGTTGGCGTTACTAAAACAAGAAACTCAACCTATCGGTTTAAATCGCCGTCTTCGTAACAGCGAGCTGGTCCAATGGCAGGTACCATAAGAAACAACAACATGATAAATAAGTGAATAAAATGAAACAGATGGAGCTGAGCTAACTGTACTCGATACAGCTTTATATATTATCTTGATATTCATACTATTTGCATTTTATACCAATGCAATATATCTAAATATATGCACCAAACACTCCTGCTGGGAGAACGTAACTTAGTTAAGGTATTCGACTACGTTAAAAATATTAGCTATCGAGTACATATTTTGGATATTTTTTTATTGTTATTTCTTATAATTAAAGACTTTCCTATCACCAAAACAGTTTATCTTTTCTAGGAAAAGGAAGGTCTGACCTATCATCCAGAGTCGCATATTTTTTTCGCTAAAATTTGTCTTTAACTTCAATTTTCACAACACTTTAATTTTTATAAAAAGTCTACTGTTAACATGATATCTCAAAACTAATAGAGGTATTCACATAAAAATTTCAGCGTATGTTTTAAATAATATGCACAATGAAATGAGCCAAATGTTTTATTGTTGATGAAATGCTTTTTCATTTATAGGTGTTTTTTAGAAAAATTAAGTTGCGAATTTATGGTAGAAATGCATATATACATATATTTTTATCCATAATTTATTGGCATTAAAACTTTTTTTATGATTTTGGTTCATTTCGTTCATTATTATACTCTATAACTTGCGTACAAACAAAAATAGGATTGTTGGATTACAATTTTGTGTAGAATGTTACCCGTTTTGGTTAAATTTCATTTCAATTTACTACACATTTTCCTATTTCTCAAAATATATTATATTTAAAAATAATTTTGCTGTATTTATAGTATTTTGTATTATAATTGAAAACACATCTAAAAACTATAGTTTTAAATAGATTAAAACAATTCCAATTTTTCAAAATTCTTTCTTCAAACGTAGTCGGATACCTTAACCAATGCGAGGCCAGTTTACAAAGTGTCTTTTGCTAGAACTGGTATTTTGTATCTACGATTAAAATCTAAGAGGATGTGCTCAAATTTGTATTTAAAGATTACAATTAATTCTTACTCATAATTAAGCATTAACTTATACATAAATATATAATTTAAATAATTCTGCTGACGCTTTTCTTTTAAATTTATTTTTGCATAAAATTTGAATTCACTATTTTCTAATAATACTTTAAAAAGTAAACTAAACAATAAGATTCAATTTTCTTTAGTTCCATTAGAATAAGCTACATTAACCGTATTTCGATGTAAATATATCACTTAAACAAATTCCCATGAAATAAAATCTAGCACAGTGGAAGTCAAAGAATAAAACTAAAAGACTTCCCAACAAGAACCGGCGCCGATGCAGTTTCCAGGCCGCTTTTCTATAGATTTTCGTTTTCATTGCCTAGCAGATGCAATACCCTTCGTTATATTTCTTCTTTAAGGCTAGTTACTTTGGTTCTGTTTGTCAAAGACGAATCGATGAAACAAACATAGCTTGCAGAAAAGGTATTTGCTGATCTAACAACAGCTCCGTGCGAGGAGTGAGACCGATCATGTCACTTAGAGTGTGTAAAGGTTTACATAGTATACACCCCCTCCCTACACACTAGATTGAATTGTAACACCGAGAGAACAAGATGGATTGAAAAGTCAAGGCCATGTTTTGGGACAGTCGATGATATAGCTAACAAAACGATTTAGGTACGAGAGGTTTCCCATTTTATCTTTCCATCATATTCCCTTTTTATTCCTGTTTTGGGGGATGTTCTGAATTACAATTCAGCTATCTCCCGTAGACACGAGATAGGTGGCAGAAAAGGGAAGTACGCATATCGGGGGTCTAATTTAACATATAAATTCAGAAGTATTTGAATTTAGAGGCAAGGGTAAGAAAACGGCTGTTTGAAATGTATGTAATTATTATACATATGAGTACAAGCCTATCGATTTCTAATAAAGATGAATGTGGGTGTGTTGAAGCTCTATATGTTGGAATGTTTGATCTAGAGCATAGGTTCCCAACGTGAGTCATAGTGCCCCCCCCTTGTGAGCGTTTAAAGCTTTCAGGGGGGCGGTAAAAGACCCAATGAAAATTAGGGGGCGTTGATATGGAAAATATTAGCCAAATAGAGTCTAAAAAAGACTTAAAAATCCCACTGATATCCAAATTCCCATATTTCGATACGAGACTTCATTGATACCTCTCTAGTAGGTACGGCTCTGTGGCGCCAAAACTAGAATGCGATGCCTTTAGATTTTAATAAAAATACTTTTTAATATAACTAAGTATGTGCTTTGATTGCTCTCTGTAACTGTCCATTTATTTATTTAGAAAGCAATAGTTTAATGTGGATTACTTCATATCCCCAAAACCCCTGTCTGTCCTTATAACAAGTAAGCTAAAACTTTTATTCCTCTTTTTTAAATAAAAAAGAAATTCAGTAACGTTTCAATTCCAACAATATGCTATCTATTAGTAATTTTTTTTTAGATTTTTGTTTTCATCATTCACTATGTACGCTCTTATTTCTCTGGATTGTGAAGGAGGAGGTATTGAAATATTGACTAGAAAAGGGGGCACCAGTTCATAAAAGGTTGAGAACCTCTGATCTAGAGCATCAAATTTAGAGCATATGTAATTTGGATGAGAGAATGTATACCTTTGCTGTGATTTTTTTGAAAATTTTAACCAGAACCGAAACTTCAATGTTTTCCTGCAATAATTGCAACTGAATTTTTACTTCATATTACAATCCAAAAAATTATTCAGTGATATTAGTTTTTATGTCTTGTAGTTTTTTTTCTATTTTTAATTGAGTTTTTAAAAATATTTCAAATAGCGATAATTTATTCATAATTAGCAGTTACATGTTTCATATCCTAATGAAGTGAACTTCAAATAATTTCTATTGATGTCATTAATATTTCCACTGTTCATAATCAAAATATGAAAATTCTGCTTTTTTCCAATGTTTAGTCTCAGTATATGCTTTTAGTAAAAATTTTGAAATTTCTTTCTACTTACAGTTAAGTTCAATTAACTTCAAAACATAACTTGGCTAGAGAGAGAATTTTGTTTTTGAGTGCTTACATTTTTAAACGCTATAGCTCTTTTAAAAAAAAAAAATTATAATTGATGTACGTATAAATATACAGAAAACTATGGAAATACGTTGGCCGGTCGGTCTAATGCCACTTGGTCATACCAAGGCGAATGAGAGTAGCTCTTTCGAATGAAGGCAGAAGTGTGCGCCTTTCGTTGTTAACGAGCACCGTTAAGGTGAAAGTACGAATTTGCTCGACCACACACGACACAATCCTTTTTAGGGGCGGTTGAACTCATTCATACACTCATTCATTCATTCGCAAGTCAGAGTTTTAGATCCAAATGAGAGACCTACTCATCCCTGATTCAGTACCCTCAGAGGCATAATTTTTTATGGGAACTTGGAGGACTTTGCAGCCACGACATATATGCCCCAACTGCCATTAGCCAACACGGCGATCTTTGGCCGAGACGAAGACAGAACTAGCTACCTTTCAGTTACGAGCCTGAAGTTCTACCTACCAGGTTACCGCGGCCGTCATGGAAATACGTAACGCAATGAACTGAATGGTAGATGACTTGTCAAATAATATGAGTTAGATGTATTATAAATTTTTAAGTTAAAAAATATTTTGCCAAGGAATGCGATAAAACAGAACTACACAAAATATTTAATTGAAATTTTTGGAAATCAACAATTTAGGCAAACTAACAGCTCAAAAACAGTTAGAATTAAAATAAAAGTGTATAGCAAAATGAAATATTTCAATAACGTCAGCTTTCCTAAAAATTGATTCATTTGACGATTCAAGGATTTTTTTTTTACTCTGTAGGAATTGTCATAAAAAATTATCAAAATCTGGAAAAAATACATAATAGCAATTTTGTTGGTTTAAAATGTTGAGTTGGCTCTGTGAAACAGGATTCTTAGTTTTTACCAATAAATATTACGTGATAAGGGCATATTTGAAAAAAAAAGCAGTTGGAAGTTGAATTATCTATTTAATGTTTGTAAATCGGAAAATTATTATGAGAGGAATAATAATAACACTAAAAAGTCAAACAGTATGATATTAAGTAGTTTTAAAAAAGGGCATATTTGAAAAAAAAATTGTTTTTAGAAGTTTATCGAAATTTTAGAATTTATAGTTCATGTCACATAAATTTTTAGCAATTCGAATGGACTATTTACTTGTGTAATATATTTCAATATCCAATTGCTATATAGTTCATGCATCAAAACTGGATTTCATTTCACATTAGAATTGATTGACCCTAAAATCTGTACTCGTTTATAAATTGAGCATATTCCAGTCAATCTTGTTATCGTTTCCTTTCCTGTTGGATTTGGATCTGGGATGTCAATTTCTCTTGCTGTGACAAGCATAAGCATCTTTCTGAGCTTATTGATATCCATGTATTTGCTGAGAAGAATAGCTTTCAAGCATAAGTTTTTGACAAGATTGACAATCCATCAAAGAAAGTCCGTTAGTTAGTATACGAAGGATACTTTTGAAAATATAAGTTTTCTTCGATTTTTCGAGATTGATTTCGAATTGACTTTGACAAAAAGATGTCCCATCTTTATTATATCAAGAGCCCTTTGCTATATGTGCCTTCCCGAATAGAAATAAAAATAATATTAATTTATAGCACTGAAAGTGAAACGTTAAATATAAAGACGGATATTACTAGGCTTACTCAAAGTAACTACAAAATCTAATATTCCTCAATGGAACTTAGAAAAAAATTGTAAAGAGTTTAAAACCAATAAGCAGAAATTTAAATAAGAAAAATAAGACTGAACCTCAAAATTGGGGATGTTGTGTTACGACTAATATAATATATGTCACGACTATAAATATATGTTTCGACTAGTTTAGACCTTTCTGAACATGAAATATTTTCATGTAATAGTTGAACTGGAAGCGAAAAGAAGAAGAGTGTCGTCAAATAATCTGGATCGCGAATGCTGTGCGGGAAAGAGAATGACCTGGAATGAAATTACCGGTGGAAAAAAGGTGCAAAGGACAAAGAAAACTAGGAAACTAATGGAGATTAACTAAAGGAAGTGACAAGGGAGACACCATTAGTTGTGAACCCGAGTGAGATAGGAAGTTCAAGGAGTTTCTTCTTTTTTTTTTCCTTTGCAGTCTTTCTTTCAATACTCTAGATACTTTATTTAGTTGTCCTTTTTTGATTTGGAAAGAAGACTACTTTGGAATATTTAAGAAAGAAAGAGCAATAATTTTAGGTTTGTAAAATATGAAAGGCAAAAATGTATTCAGAGATTATTTTAAGATTTTTAAAATTTTTATATGATATAAATAGGGTATTAATTAAAGATTGAATAATGATTTTTTTGGAATATTAAGGAAAGAAAAATAAATGCCAAATTCCATTTTTATAAAATCTCAATAACAGTATTTCAATTTGCGTTGGGCTGTGAAAATTTCGCCATAGCTTTATTTCTCAAATTGTGTGCTAAAAGCATTAGATGTCAAATGCTGGTAGTTGGAGAGGTTATGTATAACATGTATGGACTCTTCTACAATAGGTAAAAATATCTAGAAATAAAAAATAATAAATTGAAATCTTGAAGTTGTAAACGATGCAAGTGTTTAAAAGGATTCAAACGGGGTTTTAAGTCAAATGGGCAATGTAGTCAAAAGAAAATTTTAAATAAGTTTTATAATATAATATGAGTAAAACGTAGAGATAGAAAAGTATCTAAGTATTTCAAAAAAAGACTCATGAAAAGGTTACAAATGGCATCTTTGTGATTTGATCAAACATTTTTATCATTACACAACATTTCCGTTTATATAGCTTAAAAATTTGTACTATTCCTTTATTTGCAAGGGTTAAATTGTAATATAACTACACAATCACTCTTTTTATGGTTCATGATTTAATTAAAATGAACTGCCATGGGATTATTAAGTAAGTGATAATTGCTATTTTTGTAAATTACTCGAGTTGTCCTTAATACAGCGTGTTTGCGTTTGGGTTATGACTTTAAAACTGGTTTGAATTTATGCTTCTAAAAACTAATAAATACTTTCAGAGTAAATAAAAATATCTGGTTATTGCTCTTTATTTGGGAACACATATCCACATCTCTCCTATTGATGTGGAAGATTTAATTTAGACTGCTTGTTTCATAAGCATAAAAAGTAAAAAAATAATTGCCAATTTTTTAAAAGGTAAGCGGATTGTGCATACCTAGAACAATAACGGGATTTTTTCTAAAAATGTAATGTGGTTTATTTAGCATCATAAGTTGATTTTTTGAAAAAATACCAAATTATTTTTTAAATTTCATTTTATGTTTGTTTTCTATTAAGAAGATAAGTTAAAAGCATTTGAAAATTTCAAAACTCACCATGCTTGAAACATATAAAACTATTTATGATTATTAAACTGCGTATTTATAATTATGAAATATTTTTATTAAATAAATGATTAACAGATAGAATGAATTTCATATCAAGAGAACTAAACGTTATGAAATTAAAAAAGAAAATTCTTTTTTCTTAAAATGTTGTTTATAGAAAGAGTGAAAAGTTTTAAATTCAAATAAACAATCTTCTTTAATTCAAATAAATATGTTTGAAAATTACTAATTGAATGGGATATTTCAAGTATTTAAGAAAGAATGATTATTAAAAGGGAAACATTTAAATTATGAACCAGAACATTAGATATTTGAATGTTTGAAAGAGATGCAATTTGTATAGTGCGTTTTTCTAATAAATATTCAGCATGGAAATTTGAGCATTATATATATATATATATATATATATATATATATATATATATTCGATTTTCATGTAGTTTCATTTAAAAAAATGTGAATACTATGAGTCATTTGAAATATTTAGTACGATTGGAAAAACTTTTCTCATATAAAAAATTATGTTTCTGTATTTAAATATATTTGGAATAAACCAGCTTCGCAACAATTTACTTCAAGACGTGTTTCCTGGATAAAAGTATGGTAGCTTTCTTTCCTTTCTACAGAAAAAAACTCTATTCAGGGGCTCTTTCAAACTGCTTTTAGAGTTTATCTCGAAGTTAAGTAATGCAATTTCGTGAATTTCAAACCCTTGAGTGGCAAAACATTTGTGACACAATGAACTGTAGCGTACAAACGTTCCACCACATTTTTACCAAATTTAATCACCTTGGAGTCAGGACTCATGACATGCGGAGTGCCTACGACAAGTTTTAGTTAGACATTTTTACCTCCGGCATTATTAACTTCCTATCGCAGGGAGGAGCGAAAAGCCTCTTCTTTTAAGAAGTGCAATTCGCAGAGCGGGCCTTTAAAATACTTTGATGAATGTGTGGTCTTAAGAGGCAGAAGTTGGAAGTGTGGTCTATCCATAAACTGCACATATGACATAAAATGCGCGCATTTACTTCCTGGATAGAAGCGTCTATCTGGATTTAGTTGATGCGAAAGAGTTAAGGTAGAGACCCTTTCCAAAGATAGATTTATGGGGTGAGAGAAAAAATAAGTTCAGGAGGATTGAGCAAATAGCCATTTTCTTTTTATTTGTGTTTTACTTTTCATGTTAACGTTTTACTGATGTTTCTGACTCGCTGCTTCATATTTATGGACACCCTTAGTACTTTATTTTCTTTTCTTCAACTCCTTTCCTCCCCCTCTCAGCTATTGTTTTTGGCTGAAAAAAAACTTTCTTCTCCCTCCCTAAGGGAACTTTTTGGAAGAAAAGAAAAGGCATTCGATACATATTTGATGAATGTTTTGAGTCACATAAGGAGCGTTGCCAAAGCCAGCATTGTCAAACTGGCTCACCCGCGGTAAAAGACAACACAATGAAGAAGTCGAACAGTCCTTCGTTTAACATAAAACATGCATTTATTTCTGTGAAACAGACGCTGGAAATGGGTCGCCGTAAAGCTGCCTACCTTTAGGAAGTCAGCCGTTCGACTCGTCAATGAAATAGATTCTCTTTCCCCAGCTCAGAATTGTTTCCATGATCCCTAAAAGTCTATTACGATGGCGAAAAATGACCTCTGCCTGGTCGGGCTGTAAAAATAATTTTCAAACCAGCTGACCTGGCGAGAAATTTTTCCTCCATTGACAAAAGCCTGCTTGGGGATTTGGCTTTGCCTTTTTTTTTATAACATTTATTGGCGGAAACGACGCATATTTTGGCGATAAATTCCCATCCATTGGCACGTTGAGATCTGCGGGTTTAATGATGTGAATTCTGATCCTGCACGCGATGTTCTTCACCAGTTATAAATCGCAGAGCTGAAAGTAAACTTCTAAAGAAGCGAAGAAAGCGAAAATGGATGCAGGCCAGGAGAATAAATATGCGATCAAACAGTCATCGGAGTTATTTGTTGTGACAGCTCTGGGCATTTAAGCTTCTCTTCGAATTATCGTAATTTTCTAATAACAAATTTTATTTCATAACAGACATAGAAAGATTATAAATAATTATTTTTATTAAACTATATAAAGTTACAAATATAATAATTTTATAATAATTATTACAATTATAATAATTTTTTATACAGCTATATAAAGTTATAAATAATTATTACAATAATTATTTTTCATCCACTTACATTGTTTTAAATAATTATCAATTATTCAATATAATCTCCTTGCTCTAGCTGAGGGGAGATAGGATCCCCAATTCACAATGCCACCGGAGGCTTACTGACTCTCTCATGGCACATGAGAAAGCCGGAACCAAGTCTTGAGGAAGAATGGTATAGGAGGGAGGCATCGAATACCCTTTCACGTAGCAAGATCCACTAGTAGGTCCAAGTACTAGGTCCACTACTAGGTCTAAGATCCATAGTAAACCTTATTCACAAATACCAAGATTTCAGGGCTACACAATAGCTTAGACCAAATTGTCAATCAAAATCAGCCGAAATTATAACTTCAAAAGTGCTCAAAAGTCCCTTAAAAGTGCAGTTCTGAAGAAGGAATACAAAACCACAGGACCCAGACGGACACTACAGATTTTTTGACTCTACAGTGATTGTTTATTTGTTGATACATGTTGGACAGATGTTCTCAATGTAATTATTAATCTTTTCTTATTCTCTTGTTAGTATACTCATTACACTGTAAGTTTAACTCATAGTCAACATTTGATTAAATATTATTTTTCCCTCCATCTAATTATTTATTCAGAAAAAATTGAATACAGTCTTGTAGGATTTGACACCAATGGGATTCTCTCTGGAGATATCTGGATGGTTTATCGTCCCCTTCTTCAATTTTTTTTATTTATTTCTTCTTTTTAATTTTTTCCTTCCTTCCATTCTGTGCCCATTCACCTGGTTAAATAACTGAGTGTTATAGACACCAAGGGTACAGGATGGCGTTAGGTTATGTCGAAGCTGGATGTTAATTTAACTAAACTAAGCAATCTAAACTGAAATTTATTCTGGGGGCATTTTGATTGATTAATTAGAAATTTAAATACCTCCTTTAGTCTTATTATCTCTTTTGATTCATCGCAGAAATAGCATCCCTTTTGCCTTTCTGGAAAATTTTATTTGCATATATATTAGTAAAATGTCAGTTATAATGAACGTTATAGTTTTCATAAGAACAGAAAATCAAAGAGCTTCATTCATTTTTATTGATATCAGTTTTCAGGATGCTGAGGATTAAACAGAAACAAAATGATAGATTCCCAACAGTTATTAGGATTTCTATGAGTAAGATGGAAAAATTGATAGGCTAAGACTGTTTTACATTACAAGACATACAAATGTTAAAGATATAAGGAAATTTAAATCATCTTTTTTTATACTTTAGAAGAGGGAGAGGATAAGTAAAATTGTATAACGTACCCACTCACATATATTATTATCTACCCGTAATAAAATGTTTAGAAGGCTATGGAAGCATTTTTTTCTTATTAGTCTTCAACCTGTTGAATGTATTAACTCTTGGATATTTATAGACCAATCACATTTCATGTTTATAAAATGCTAATTTTACATACGAGATTAAAAAGCGTCGAATAAATAACATTCGTCTCTGGAATTATATTGTTTTGTGATTTTTTTTATTGCTTTGGAAACATGTAATATGATAAACCGAAGACATATGTTGCCATTTGAGCTTAAGGAATGTCGAATAAATGTATTAAAGACAGTTTCTTTTTTCAACTAATATAATATTTATATCTTAGATTTTCTGATTATTTTTATTTCATCTTTCATTATAATATTCACGTTATTAAGGAATTGCTAGATAGCTCCTGCATTAAGTCAACAGAAATGTCGCATTTTGGAATATTTCTCTATAGATGTCACAGAGAAAAATGGTAATATCCTGGAATACATTTCTATATTCTTCTCTATAAATAGAAAAGCAAATACTTCTCTCATGAGAAATTCTCCGATCTAAGAGAATATTCATGATGTAATGGAAAGAAGAGATGGAACAAATAAAAATATTAGTATATTATCTCAGAATATGTTATTGTAAGTCAGCACAATTTACTATAAATCAAACATTTCATAAATGGATGAAGAATACTGAATAAAAGACTGAAGTTTTACTACTACTAATTATTTTTACTACATTTTATATAATTATAAGGATAATAAAAATTGCATCTAAGATTGTATCGTTTTTGCTTTTTAAACATCTCTGTATAACCATAAAAGTTAGTTTTAGGTACGAAATACCAATTCTTCTTCTACGTTTATTGAAAGTCATGTTTTGAGAATGAGCTGCAATGATGTTAATTGTATAATCGCCATTAGACAGGAATTCATTTTGAATTAGCTTTCATGCTAATATTTTCTGATTAGAGTGCAGACGAAATCTCAAGCACATTCTTGAAATATTTTTTTTAAAGAAGTTGGAAATTTTTTCTTTTCTTTCCAAATCATTGAAAGATATGATTTCCCTCATTTTCGGTGGTTATCTATCTTTATCCTTGGCTAGTTCACTTTAATTATTTGCCAGTTTGTACAGTGTGCTCTGATCCAGTTGAATGAAGATACACAATTAAGAAGAATTATATAACTTTCACATTTTCCAAAACAAGAGAAGTGTTGCTATTTCTTTATCTTATTAAAAGGTTGATTTTTATAAATAAATAAAAAAAGAACGTCTTCAGAAACCGTATTTCTTTATATACGAAAATTAACATTATTTTTTTCCTTTTGTAACATACTAAATGTCTGAATAAATTGTATTTGTGTATGTTTAATAAATTCAGTTATGGAATAAGAAATTAATTATTTTACAACTTTTTATCAGTGTGAAAGATGAGCATTAGTTTTTTCTGATTTGCGTTGGGAAAAATTAAAAAAATCCTTAGTGAATGATCCTTTACTTGATTAATGAGAATTTACTCATTAATGATGAACGATCCTTTCCAAAACCGCTGTTTGAGAAACGAATGCATTATAGAGATCCACAGAAAACTTTACATATTTATATAAGTATTACAAAAATGATAAAGAGATATATCTTTATCTTTAATTCAATCAATATCTTTAATTCGTCAAGAAACTAATTTCTGTTAATAAATCAAAACACCTCTCGCAGAAATGTATTATATAAATATTAAAAAATTATAATATCCTCATACCTTTTGTATCACACCTTATCCTCATACCTTTTGTACCTAAATATTCAGTTAAATGATATTAATATCTAGTTAATAAATTAAGATCATTTGTCACAAAATTTAAATAAATTTTGCATTGATTTATTTTCTGGAACAAGCATTTAATTATGTTATAATTTATCTTTCAAATTAACAACAAAAAATAATTTTTTAAAGAAAATTAGCTATAAATTACTTCATTAAAAACAAAAAAAGTTCATTATTGAATGGTACCTCATTTGATTAGCGAGCATTTACTCATTAATGATAAACGAATCCATCCAAAACGCCGCTGCTCGGAAAGGTCTACAAAACACCTCTTTCCTTTCTTTAAATAACAATACTTAACATAACAAATTAAGCGAAGAAAAAGGCTTCTTCATCTTCTTTTTAGAAGACGCATCTAAGTTGTCACTTAACGCAAAGAAGAAAGTTGTACAAAAAGTTCCAACCTTACTCCAATAGATTTTTTCCCTCCCGGGAGTGTATTTCAAGAGAGAAACTGTCGACAAACACCTGGTCAGCATCCACACAATATCTGTTAAGTTAATTAACGAAACAGTGAAATGATGACATTCTCTCCTCCTGTAATACATTGCTCTACATACTACAGCTGCTAATTAAGCAGCGATGTTCTTTATTTGATACAGGGAAAGCCTCTGATGTCTACCTTTATGGGATCGCTTCAAATTGCATTTGGGCAACTTCTGCTGTGAAAACTCTTTTCTCCCACGAGAACGGCTTTCAGATTTTTCTTCAGGTGAAAAGTGATAACTTTTTTGGAACTAAAATTTGTTTTGTCCAGATTTTAACGTAACTCCTTTTTTTACTCCATGTCACTTACCTACTTATTTTACCTTTTGTTATCTTTTAAATGTTGTTTCAGAACTTAGTTCACCATTATTTTTTTTACTATTTACTAATTTAAACACAACAAAATACTTAGTCGTTTCTATTTTGGTGTAACAAGAGGCTTTAATGGATTTTGCTTTACAGGGTTGATCTAATTTCGTTTTGTGTTATCAAATAATAAGTATAGAGTCGTCTACCACCGATCTATATTTTCTTGATTTCTGAAATATTTTTAAAAAGATAATAAAAATATTGGACTATAATTAGGACTTTATGCATATAAATTATTTAGCAAATTTATGGTACTGATACCCTTTTGAGTGTAATGAACTATTAGCCACCTATATATAGTATTTCATTATAGATTTCTGTTTAGTCTGATGATTGGCATTGAAGTTACGCCAGCAAATTCTACTTAGGACTACGTAGGACTTACAACAATAAATTCTATGCACTTTTGTGTGTCTCGGAAAAGAACCAAGGATGGAATGAAGAATGGAATTTTATTGTTATATTTTCTAGGCAAATTAGTCAATATAATTTATAAAAATGAAAGTGATATGAGAAAATTTGAAGTTAAAGTACGAGCTGCAGCAAAGATATATTTATATGTGAGTTTATTTGAAATCTTATTATCATAAAAAATTTCAAAAGATAGTAGACAGTTCTACCATAATAATATATTTTATGCGTACTTTATGAAAATGATGATAACGATTTTTATACATGAAACAGAAAAATTATGATTCCTCTCCAGCAATTACTCTACATATTGTAGCTGTAAATTAATAAAGGAGAGACAATTTTGGTTGATAAAGGGAAAGACTTTTATGGGTAAAAACAAAGGCGTGTATTAAATTATATACGGCTTGTATTATATTCACATATTTCCGTAAATTTCTCTTACTAGAATGCATTTTAGGTAGATGTTCGAGATGTTAAAAGAATTTTTTTTCTACTATACTTAAATGTTTTTAATGCTCATTTATTTTTTAGCATTCTTACGTATTATTTCTCCACTTAATTTAATTCCATTAATGTCTGAAATTTTGGGTGAAGAGCTCATTTGACTATCTGCTTTCGTCGTTGTTATTCGTTATTTGAATTTTAAGAAATAAAATGATCTGACAAAATAAATTTTGTTTAGCAAACATATTTAATTAATTTTCAAGAAAAGAAATAGTTATCCCTGAACCAAGGGCTGAAAGACAATATGAAGCATTATAAATTCAATCTTACTGCGTACACGCATTTAAATATTACTTCTTTAAAAGACATATACATATTATGTTTGCTTTATTTATGCTTGTATAAAGCGTGTGCCTGCTTTTAAAAACATAGCAATATATAAAAATATGTATAGCGTTTGTATTACTAAATAATTCCACCAAAAAGTAGTACAGTGCCTTGTATTTGAGGTACAAAATCAGGGACCTCGATCTCGTTTGATATTTTTTCAACATTTTTATTTCGCTTTCCTTTGACCTTTTTGTTCATTAAATCCGCTCTTTTGTTTCAAACTTTCTGTCTGAAGGTGTGAGTAAAGAATTCTTCAAACATCCTTAATTTTTAACTTACTATTAGTTCATTCGAGCTGTTTCATATTTATAGAGATGTAATTTTGTATTATATTTTTCACTGCATTCCTAATGATCTTGCATTTCGAAATTGTGGGCTAGCGTATATTTCCCACGATGATTTACCATTTTATCATTTCCAGAATTAATGATCAGTTTATCTATTAATTTAAAGAAAAATTTACTATATTGGAGCGATAAAATCTGATAATGAAAAAGAAAAAAAATTCCATATTTTTCATCGCATTTTTTAATACTGAATTATAAATAAAAGATTGATAAGAATGATTTAAAGAATAAATTAGTTTGCAGTACAGTAATTCTGGTTTTAGAAATTAATTTTAGTCCATCAGTTATTTTATTTCCTACATAAATTAGACTTTTATCCTTTATTTTTAGTTTTTTTTTCAGTTATATCAATTTTTTGAAACTAAAACTTACTACACTTCTAGCATTCCCAAATAGTCTAATTTTTTATAATTATGTTTCTTCTTGGTATAGGCATGCTCTTTCATATATTTAATGCACTGAGATGGATATCTTTTATGGAGCTATTTTTTATTATATATGTTTGATCGTTTGTTATTATATAAGACTTTTGGTTTTTTTAAAAATATTCCTTTTGCAGTTTAGCTTTATTGCATTATTTGGAGCATTACACACGCACATGTGTACGTAGAGGGTTGCAAAACGTAACTACGTTTCTGATGCGCTGCATATTGTATTTGCTTTTTTATTCAATTATGCACACACACACACACACACACACACACACACACACACACACACACACATATATATATATATATATAATGCAAAATTAGGTATGTTATGTTGATAGCGTATGTATATTAAATTTTACACCAAATCAATCAAATAGAAGACGAAACTGCAAAAACATAATTGGAATTTTGAATGAAATTAATGTGTATATGAAATTTGATATGTTATTTTGACACCCAAATACAAATGTGTATGGAATTTTGGACCAAATCAGTTCAAAATCATGTCTTGTTTTTTGTTCTTCATGTGACTACAAATCTGTATAAAACATCCAATAATTAACCTAGATCAATCCCATAACTAATCTTACGTTACTGCAGATTGTAAAGACAGAAGGTAGACTATATAATAGACTTCTTAGATAAATTAAGCCAAATAAACCAAATTAAAGTTAGCCAAAACGTGTATATATATATATATATATATATATATATATATATATATATATATAT
>JAPMOQ010048006.1:979892-1077367 GCA_026543055.1 Argiope trifasciata | reverse complement strand
ATATATATATATATATATATATATATATATATATATATATATATATAAGTTATAATTCATTATTAGATAACTATAAATCCTAAGAATTCTGATTAAAATTATTTGCATGCTTTGCCTGTGTAATATTACCTTTAACATTAACATTAAATTTAATGAAAGTAGTTTTCAAAGGTGTTTTTTTTTGTAGTTTTAATTATTTTGTGTTCAAGTTATAGTTCATTATCTTAAATATTATAGAATTTTCATACCAGTTTTTCTCAAATTAACTATTAGTGTCTACTCTTCCAGTTTGCTGAAAGGAATTTCAACAATGTTGTAAATGCATTTTAATATTTCCGATATATTTCGTATCTTAATTTCAATTCTTGTTTTCGTACAGAATCACTCAGAGCTTCGATGATCCGTGTCTTTTCTCTACTATTCTGAAACTTGTCTATCTTTTTATTGCATGATATGTAAATAAATAGGATCTCCACTGAGAAATGCATTGAACTCGATGCAAATTAGGAGTGATGTTTGTTTAATATTTTATGTCATCTTATAAATTGCATGCTAATTTGATTTAATATAAAACATAGAGAATAATTATTTATTATGCTGATTTCAGTTTTCAATTCATGTAGAAGTAAGTAAAATGTAATTTTGTAACATGTAATTTTCCTATTTTGATTTATAATTTTTAGTAAGATAATTTATACAAAATAGAGCGTAAAGTAATATTTGGCCGATTTTAAACATTTTTCATTTGTTTATCTATGAAATGGATAACGTATTTCTATGTTACTTAAATCTACGCAAGAAGATTAACCACTTAAATACTGAATCGTTTAATTTTCCGCACACCACAAATTACGTGTCCTATTGCCTAATATGGGTAGTAGCTTTGAATTGATAGTTCGTATTTTTGTTAATTAAAACTAATTATTTTGGGATTAATATCAAAGATGCTTCCATCATTATTCAACGTGCTCCTTCTGTCTTTTAGTCATTAGGTTAGCTCTGTTAATCAGTTCATTATCTATTCCTTCAGAAAGTTAAGATGCCAATAAGTAGAGCTCGTTCTACCCGAAGCATTGATTTCATACGGAGGAATAATCCAGAATGTTTAATGATGTAAAATAATCAGCGCTTCCACGTATCTGAAGGCGAAAACAATTGAATTATTCTGAAGCAGTGTTCGAATGGTAGTTGCTTGCGCGTTGGGAGATCCTTCCTCATATATTCATGATACTGAAGTTATTAATGTGAGGGTTGCGAGCCATTAATTTTTGGAAAAAGAATAAGTTAATTTCCGAAATTGGTAGCGAAAAGATATAAAAAGTTGGAAAAATGGGCTTTAATTACTAATTTGTGAATTTTGAGTTTCCTGTTTTAATTAAATTAATGCGGAAAGAAACAGAAAACCTTTCAATTTGTAATTAAATGCTAATTTTTCAAAATGTAATATGTTTAAAGATGTAACAGTTTCCTAATTGTTCGCTCTCTACTTAACAATTTAATAACTCCTTTTCGGGGAAGTTGTTTCTTGGTTGACTCTTAAGAGTTCTGGGAATTTATTTTCTTCGTATTTCAAACGAAAAGCTCGTTTAGAAAAATGCTCATAAATGTGGCGATGTTTCGAATGAATAGAAGGCAAATATGATTTTTTTTTGTTAAATTAAATGCGAAGAAAGAGGAACCAAAAGTTGATTCTGTGGTTTGAATATGAAGATGAATTGCACACTTGTGGGTTACCTTTGGTATTAATATCACCCAAGGCCTGAAAAGTTTAAAAAGGATTAGAGGGATTGCAAAAATTCAAATATCAGAAAATGGAATAGTTGATTTTCAGATTTTTAAAGTTGATTTTCTCTACCTCTGAATAATTGGTGATTAAAGAGTTTAGGAAGTTAAATTCATGAAGAGGTGATTGAATTTATTCATTATTAATATCAAATTACCAATTTCATCAGAATTTTTGTAAATGTTAAATTGAGTTGATTTAAATAAACTTCTATTTGTGTTTGAATGAACCCTCATCGTTTATTAAATGATAAATTCAAGATTATACAAATAAAAGTCACTAAATGCGTGTTTGTTTCCTAAATAAAAGGAGTGATTTCAATAAACATAGGAAAATTAATAATTATTCACTGAGCAAAAGTACAACTCTACTGAAATCGCTGAGGAAAACTTCATCTTAAAACAATAAAAGAAGGTAAAGGTTTGAGGAAATACTCTAGAATATTATCATATAACACCACATTTTAAACTTAGCCAAATTTCAAAAAGATGATTAAAGATTATTTTAGTTCTAGTTGGTTTGGTTTTTATTCTTGGATATAATATAACAGAACAATAAAAAATATTGCATAGAATTACATAATTTTATCCTCCTGTACATTGAAGAACACTCTATTTTTCAAAGTTATTTTAAAAGTTTTGAAAAAAAAAAAATCTAGAAGATTTGAAAATATTCAAGTGTATTTTTGAATTCTATTCCATTTCATTTTTCTTGTCTTTTTTACAACGTTACAGATCAGTTTCAATAGAACTTTGAGACAAACTTGGAATTTGTGAAGTGTTTATCGAATAGAATCCAAAAATGAAGATAATTAAGGGTAATTAGGGATTTGAGTGCAAAACTTGAAAGAATTTTTAAAACAAGAAATCGATGGATGTATGGAGAAATTTGGTTCAGGATAACACTTACATACTCTATATACAGGCTATAGACAGAAAAATTATATCTTGTGAATAAGGAATTTATCATTATAAATATTTAAGTACATTCACTGTAATCCAGTAAAATTTTAGAAGGTTTAAATTCTAGAGCATTTGGCAATATTCAAGAATAATTTTGGATATTGTCATGTCCCTTGCTGTTAATTCTGCCGCATTTGAGAAATTTTTGACTCGATCTTCAAGACGAATAGGAAATTTGAGAGATGTTTACCCAGTATAATAGGAAAATAAAGTTAGAGATTAATGCTTGCTTGGGAAGTAAAGAGATAATTTTGTATGTCTATGAGAAAATTGTGTTTTGAACAACATTTAGTTTGTTTATCTGTAGAAAAAGAATTTCTTGTAAATAGATAATATATTCATTCATACATAATATGTATTTCTACTGACATGCAAGTACATACTATTCCAACCCTAATATTTTTTCTATTCGTATAAAAAAAGACCGACTGAAGTATGACGCTATAAACAAAATTGTCCAAATTGATTAGACAAAAATAATATATGCAAACCAATTTTTTCTACAAATTTTGCTTTTGTTTCATTAATACAATGGTTCAATGAGTTTGCACTGCGTACACTCAGAATATACACTACTCAAATTAACCAAATTTAGTTATATTTGATTGAGAACTTATTTCAAATTTAGTTTTAAATTTTATTTCAACTCTATGCATTCTTTCCTATTTCAAGGCCACTTATTAAAGCTGGCCATATGTCGGCTATATTGGCGATATATCTAAAATTGGCCATTTACTTATTTTTACTTTCTTGTATAGGAAGTAGAGATGAGATATTGTAATGGTTAAAAAATTCCAGTTCGAGATTTGGACGCATCTCTCCGTTACAGAGCTTCATGATTTCGGAAGAAACATTTTTGGTTGCTGGTATTCAATTTTATGTTGTGAAAGAAGGATAAGACCTTTATTTTAGAGCACGCGAAAACGATTTTGGCGAAACCACTTTTATTGGCTTTACACTAAGGTAGATACGGAAAATTTGACAGGATAAACTGATTTAACAATTCAAAAATTATTAAAATCTTCCTTTTATTATATTTAACTTAAGGACAAAAATTTTGGTGTCTAGTTATCTATTCGAGTTTTTAATCAACATTTTTATGTCGCTTGCAGTGAGATGATCTTTTAAAAAACCTGAAGTAAAGTCCATGTTTCATACTTCCTGAGAGAAAATTCTTTTGAATTCGATGTCTTGCAAATGTACAGATCTTCAAAAGATTTCTCCCTCATTTTGGAATGTTAACTGGCTTCATATAAACAATGATATAAATTTTGAACAATCCGCTTAACTTTCATATAATCACTAGGATCAAAAGGAATTCTTCTTAATATAATTAATCTTTTTAATACAGCATCAAACTATATAAAGATATTAAGTTGTATCAAATTTTATATTGCTTGATCAGCTGTTCTGAAAATGAATAAGTCAAGAATCTTTACAAAATACAAATATACTGAGATTAAATTTCTCAAGAAATTAAAATAGAATCCTTTTTTTAAAGAAAATACTTTTTGAAAATATATTAGTGTAATAAAATGTAGGAAGTTTTAGTGATTATTTCCCAATTTTTTGTCTTTGATTTTTAATTATGCGTTATCAATTATAGAATTTGGGTTTCATATGGTAAATTAATTGATCAACTGATTAAGTATGAAAACATTAAAAGAACATTTGATTTTTGAAAACAGCCAAATGCAGAAAAATTCGAAATTCTATCAAATAGGGAAATAAATAGAAATATGACTACAAAATTATATTTTTAGAAGCAGTAAACATGATTAAGTTTAAAAAAATCTATATCAAGAAGGAAAAAACTATCCCATGTATGCTTCCTACATTTCCTTACCATACAAAACTGAGCTTGTGGAAACAGATGTCATACTTGCAGAAACGATAAAAAATGTTTGGCCCCTCAGAGATAAAAAAAAATATTTCTTTGTATTATAAAATGATGACAACGAAACCACCCAAATGCTAAAGTAGCTGTATGAATAATTTATTAATAAAATGCTAATATAATCTTTTTTGCGTCATTTTATCATACTCAGCATTCTAAAAATTTTAAAGTCTGCTAATTGCTCTTGACATCAGCGGCCTGTTTGCATTTTTAATACGTTGTATCAATGGAAATAAATTCCAGATTTTCTAGGCCAGAATCCTGTATCCATTTAGAAACAATGTAAACTTTTCTGTAATTTATTTATACCAATTGATTTGATTTACGCAGAATAGAAGTGCATCAAAACTTTCATCGATTATCTGACGTGGAAGGCTCTTTAAAATCATAAGACTTTCTTCCTTCAGCAACGCTATGTAAAAGCACTTCTACAGAAACGGAAATATTTTCAATGTTTTAAATATTATTTCAATATTTTCTTGAGTTAACTGAAGTAAATATCGAATCATTTCTAATGATTGTATTTAGAAAAGACAAACGGGCGTTAAAAATATTCAGGAATTTTCAAAAATGATTTGAAATTGGTATTTTCTGTCGATATGGTCTTCTGTATGCTTGATTTTTTGTAAAGATGGAATTTTGTTGTGGATTTTATACCAGTTTCCTTACTTGGCAGAGCTCGAAAATTTTGTACATCTATATATTCCACAAGACTATACACCATTTCAATATTTTCAGGACTTAATTATAAGTTATTTAATAAATTTTATTCTAATTACTATGACGCCATCAACCAAAAATAACTGACACACACAGTAAATAAATACTATTTTTTGTATAATGTAAAACTGTTCTTTTCAAAACTATTTTTATTAAATTAAATACGTTTTTGAATTGAGCCTTTTCTTTTTTCTTGAAGGTAGAATCTTATAATCAGTTTCTCACTCTTTTCGTAAAGTGCTTGAGATTTGAAATTTTTTACCCTTTAATATTCTTGTTGCTTTTTAATATTTTCAAAAATGAACCCTAATTTAGTCGATTTATTGTAATCAAAGATTAATTCTTTACAAAGGGGATTGTGGGCCTGGGATTGAGAAAAAACGATTTTGTAATTAATAAAGAATTTAAATTAAAGTGTAAAAGTTGGAAAATAATTAAATATACGAATTTCTGTTTTTAAATACTCTGCTAAAAGTGTTTTAAACTGTTATTTTTGTATACATTTTTACTGTCTGTTTCAAAGGGAATAAGTTGTTTGGAGTTGCTCTTGAAGATAGTGTTTCATGATTACAGATTTAAGCTTTGATTTTTCCAAACATTTCTGTCTATGTGGATAATATTATGTATACTTAATTTCTCTTCAAATCTTTTGTCCAAGTTAAACATAAGCATTCCTATAAATGTGGATATAAAGTTTAACTGTATGCTGAAGTTATATTTGAATATCAATCAAACCCCTGACTTTAGCTAAAGTAAATATGCCCTTTAGGTTGGTATGTATAGGTTAATTTAACCACAAATCTAATTTCTTGATCTTGGTAAAACTCCGAAGTCAGCTGAGGTTTCTTTGAGTCTCATCGTCTCCTGATTGCTGCCCGAAATCATAAGCTACGACAGTCAAAGCCCCGAATGCATGACAAAATTACTAATTCATCCAAACAAAATGTTCAGTTGTAATTGATAATTGATTTCATTACAGTTGGCCTATGTTCCGACAGAAAAAAAAATAAGTAAAATGACCTCTTATGGAAAAAACAAAGAAACTGAAAAATATTCTACTAAAACATTTTTTACTTTCAAATTAGGAAATCTTTCTCTTTTGTAGAGCAATTTTTAAATGTTTCGGTATATTTTGAATCCAAAAGGATTTTAAATTTATAAATCAGGATTTATGCCGCTAAATTTCTCAAAGGACTCTAGAAAAGAAAGAGCAGCACATTCCAATAACTCCCTGCATAAACCAAGAAATATAATACTATAAAATTATCATTATGCATTGGTTTATTGGAGGGATACTTAAATAATCAGAAATTGAGGAGTGCTAGTTAGAAAACCTGAAATATTGTTGAAAAGCTTTTATTAATGGTATGAGAATTTAGAATGTCCGCTTTAATTGTCTTCGTAGTTTTATTATAAATTTTAACAAAATTTTATAGATAAATTGCTTTAATAAAACATTATTGAAAATGTAAGAAATATTGTACCAAGGCTTGCAATTTATAAAAAAAATCTCATTTCTATGGTTTGTTTCAAATGAATTCCAAATGACTTTTTAATGCATTAAAATTGTTTGCCAATTTATTCGACATAAGCCCGCAATATTGGAATGAGATTTATGCACCCAATTTTACTGATTCAGTTTGTAGTACTTTTAAGATATCGCTTCTTCATTGTAAGAACGAACAGAAGAATGGGAAAGCCATACAATGAAATATTCGATCTAAGAATTTACTGATACAATTATTTATCATATTTCATTCATTTTAGGTGTACGTACACACTTGAGCTTTGAAAATCATTCAAAATATCGCACAATTTTTATTGCTTCAAATTGTTTTCTTATCATTTAGCTTTCAAACTGTACCAAGATGTTGTCAATATTTGAAATATTTCTCGTAAGGATTTTTCTTGAGGTACTTTTACTAAAAACTATAGTTTCGGTTTTTTTTTTAACTCACTTTTTGAAGAATGACATTTTTCTACTATGTTGCTTCATTTAAAAAATCATAACTCAACAAACAACTAACCAATTACAATTATTTATGTTTCAAAATAATCTGTATGAAACAGTGGATGTTTTCTGCTTCAATCAAAGTTATATTTATAGAAATAAATTCTTAATAGCTATTTGAATTTTAAAATTACAGAACAAAATCTTGCTTTTTCTATTCATTGTTGATGAAAAAATTGTTTAATAAATTATATACTTTAATAACTTGATTGAGTTGGGCAATCTGAAGACTAATATTGGGCAAAAATTCTAACTAGAATTGTGTATCTGTACAAATTAGAATTTAAAATACCACGTTTCAAAAAATATACTAATTAGCTCATTAAATATTAATTAATTAATTAATTAATAGTGTAACATAGTTTTTTCTCACTGAAATGGGTTTAAACATATATTAATGAAAAAACTGGATTTTTAAAATTAAAATTTAAAAAAATCTTCTAATTTGTGCGTACACCTTAATTCGAATCATAAAATCTGTTTTCACATGCAGATGGATAAATAGTAAAACAGAATTTCTGCTGACGAATTTCAATCGAAAGCTAATAAAAACAAGCTATTTAGACCATGTACGAAATTTTATCTGTCGAATTTGTTGCGTCTTTTAGTTGTCTCACAGTTAAGCAGACAGACTTCATTTAAAATTGAATTTTTGGACTATTGAAAAACTAATACGTATTAACATATTAGATTGAATACTGTTTATTAATATACTGGATTGGAATTTTTATATTTTTAAGGCTTCATCTTTGCATATTTGATATGCGTGACTTAAAAAAATGTAGGCATTTGCTGGCAAGATATGAAAAGAGAATTCCTTTTTTTGACTAATTTAATAAATGCCAGAAAAGGCACAGAGTTGTCTGTAAGAAATATGAATGCAAAAAAACTGTAAAGTTTCTATTCTTACATAATTTGAAATGACAGATGGGTATTATCGCAATTTTTCCAGCAATAATGAGTGTTAAAATTGAATTAATTTTTCATCTTATCAGATTTAAAATAGTCGTCAAATTCTCATGAAATATAGAAAATAACATTATAGAAACCAAAATGCTTTTTAAGAAACTGATTTGCTATAAGAAATATGAAAACAGCACATCATTTGAATAATAAAGGCGGGATTAATAAATTCTTGCAAAACACAATATTGCTTTTTTTGGAAGGAAAAAATGCTAGTTATTATTTAAATTAATATGCAAGAAAGACGAGAAATATTATTCTCTTATTACTGAAAAGATACACTGAAATACAATAATTTCTTTACCGAATGATAAGAGAAATAACAAAAAAAAAAAGATTCTTTTAATTCTTTGAATTGCCATTTTGAAAAGAAAGACAAAAGAAACAATTTTTCATTTTTAGAGAGAAAAAATGACGCATTGATTTTCATTTTTGTTCTCTAATAAATAGAATATTTTTCTATTTTATGAACAACAAATGAAATGGATTATATTTATTTAAAAGATGCAAATAAATGACCACTTTTTAGGCACAAATAACATTGTTTTTCTTTAAAAAAATAATATTTTGTAGCATAATTTATTCTTTTTTCAGAGGATTAATATGTTTTTATAGGCAACTGCATTTTTTAGAGTTTTTAAACATAAAAAGGTAAAAGGTTTGGTTTTCTCAATATTTTAAATCCAAAAGATGTGACCTCAAAATTGTGTGATTTAATATTTTCTTTCTTGTCAAATATGGTTTAAGATAGGAAGTTTTTCGCCCCTTCAAATTCAGCATATTTGACTTCGGTACTGTGGGCAATTTCCTATTTTTTGCTATCAAGTATAGTAGATATAAAATGAGTATTATTATAGCAAGCAAACTTCAGTAATTGTGCTTTGCTGAAAGTCTTTTGATCTGATAAGAAGAAGGATATAAAGGCAAAAGATAATTTGAGATAAAGCATGGTATTTTGAAAGTCTTTTTATCTTATAAGAAGAAGGATATAAAGGCAAAAGATAATTTGAGATAAAGCATGGTATTTTTAAAGTCTTTTTATCTTATAAGAAGAAGGATATAAAGGCAAAAGATAATTTGAGATAAAGCATGGTATTTTGAAAGTAATCTTTAAGGCGTTATTCTGCTAGTTTTAACTGAAAGATCAATTGCCAGCCGATGATAAAACAGCCTTCAAATATTTGATATCGACTAGTAAGCTATCACTGTTGGCCAGCGGCGAAGCAGCGTAGGTGGGGCTGTACCAACCAAGTAGTCAGAATTCGAATCTCGAATAAATATTTTCATTATTTAATTAATCATTATTCTTTTTTAGTTATTTCAAGCTAATTAAAGCATCAAAAGATAACTTTTATCATTATTCTCCATTAAATAACCGTTCATTCAAATGGTATATGAACTAAAATTTAATTTTTAAACAGAGTAATGATTTTAAAACTTTAATTTCGATGAAGTCTATATTTACTCTCATCAAGAAAAAATTTCTTCTGTTTTTTTTTAACTCCTAAATTTTAATAATTCTTTTGAATTTATTAACTTTTAATTGCTTACAATATTGCTTAATATATATAATATTACCAGAAAAACGTTTTGACATACTGCTCAGTTGATGAATGGTGATTGCATATATTCACACAAAGGAGTTCATTTACTGATCAATAAATATGTTAAGAGGCAAATTTCACATATTAGGAAGAAGGCTATTTTTAAATATAAATTAACAAGTGCTCCCTTTTACACGTGTGATTCTTAAGGTTATAAAAGAAGTTTTGTCATTATTTTAGTCCAATGATACAAAAATTTAATAATAATGGAAATTACTTATCATCACTAAATTCGTTTTTATAATTATTTAACGGTTAAAAATTAAATCCTATTAATAATTCATCCGTCATATTGATGGACATTTATTTTATGAATACGAGTCATTAATATTTTAATAAAAATATTTCTTCATCATTATTTTGATTTTATAAAAAGAATATATAAATATAAACACATGCAACTATGATAATCGAGTTGGAACATTTATACATTATTTCACATGTTGCTTATCAGATAACCAGAAGATGCAACTTAATGTTTTATAAGCGATGTTTGAAGTCTGGAGTTTCATTAACTTCTTTTTTTGAATGGGATGGTTATAGTTCTCCCATACAGTAATAGGTGACATAATCTGAAAGTGTGTTATTAATGCATGAAGCTTCATTTTGAAAGAATTTTCGTTTAATGGAAAGAAATAAGAAAGGTATACCTTGCCTTAGTTAGACAAGACAAACGAAATGGTTTAGGACCATGTGATAATATTCACAAATGCAACTGCTTATCTGTCAGCATAGCTATAATGCAATGAATCTAACATACTCAGCAAAAATTTTGCTTTAAGTTTATTTGTAAAAGGGATTCGGGAATAAAAACTTATTAAAGAAATAATTTCGATGATAACATAAAGTTATCTCAAAAATTAAGGGCAAGTTTCTTCTGGAATTTGGCTGCATTTATAATTTAAATTTGAACATATGATAAGATGCTGATACTCTTTAATTTTCTCGAATATTTATAATATTGTTTTAAAAGGTTTGTTTAAAATGTGGAAATAAAGTTTTCTGCCTCTTTGATGCTCCTTCATTTTGCATTAACGTGTCAAAACTTTATGCTTAAATACTAATACAGTTACTTTGTTATTAAATTTTGGAAAAAAAAAATATTGATCATATTTGACCCAAACATCACTTATAAAATTAAAAGGATTTCAAGTTTACTAGAATCTGAATAATTTATTCAGATTCCCTAAACTCATTGCAAAGGGATGTTTTATAAGCTATTAATCATCTTAAACTTAAGATTAAATATGCTCCTAATGATTTATGCATATATATTTTAATTTTAAATTATAAGCATAAGTTATGCAACAAACAAAATTTAGTAAAAAAAATTTGTATGTGAAATATAATAGTTAATTATGTAATGAGTTGCATTTAAATTTCCTTATCATTTCTCACTTCTTTTTTCTTAAATTTAGTATTAAATAAAAACAAGTATACGAAAAAACTTAAAATGCATATAGCACTTATACATTTTATAGAAGAGAAATGAAAATTATGTAAATTTTTTTCCCAAATGGTAAATCAAATTCAGTGTTCAAAGATAATTATTCCGTAAACTTTTTATTGTAAAGTCTTATCTTTAACAAATTAATAGTTTTTCAATAATATTTTATAATTTTCCAATCCCTTCTTTAGATGTTTTGTGGCAAATAAAATATTTAATCATAAGAAGCAAACCAATTTCTTTTATAGCAAACAGTTTATTGTACTTGTGTAAAACAAATAAATTAGATAGTTATTTACACTGGTTATAAACAAATTTTTAAATCATGTTGGATAAACCTGAAAACGTTGCGTTTTGTTGTTTAAAAAATATTCAAAGCAATAAAGAAATCCTAAAAAATAGAGGACAGATGTCCTTTAAAAGCCTGGAAAGAATTCGACGCTTCATTTATTCAAATACGCGAAACTCCCAATCTCCAGCTTCTTCTTACCACACCCACAGCAATCATAAAAATGAAATATTTATAAAACTCTGATTTTTTTTACCTCAGCTTTTCCGAAGAAGGCTTAAGAGTTAGAATATTTCCATTCAAATGCAATGCAAGGTTATATTTTAATATTTGATGCAAACTACATCTTCGAAATACCATCGTCTTTTCTAAAGAGGTTAGCTTTCACTGAAAACTGAAAGAAACAAGTATTGGAACGACAAACATATTTTCTGAATAATCATTCTTTCCTTGAAATATTTTGCAATATTGCCAGTAGTACAGACGCTGATCAAAGAGTACGACCTAATAAGTATAAAGAGTTTTCATTTGAGAAAAAATGATAGTTGTTTTTAAGGAATAAAAAAATGAATAATTTTTTTAGCTCATGTAATTTGTAAAAAGCTTTGGAATAGATTTTACTCATGCATTAACATACTAGTTCTTGCTCAAAATCTAACACAAGGGTAACGTATTTAAATTATGCACAAATTAAAAAAAAATTAAATACTAGAAAAACAAAACGACTAAAATATGAAATTTTCATTAAAATTGGGTTATCAGATACAGAGCGAGATTCAGGAAGATATTTTTATCACACAGTTTAAATTTTAAAACTAGTTTAAAAGTTTACATTTTAAATTTTCGACCAAGTGCAATAATGAAAAGTTTTTGAAATTTTCATTATAACTATTGTCAACAGTGAGGATAAAGTCTGATGTTTCAGAGTGATATCTTTGTTTCATTACATTCAATTCAATCACTGAATTTCTTATATTATTATGCAAGAACACTCGACTAGAGTCATTAAAAGTTTATTCTTTTAAATGTTATGGAAAATAAGATTTGTAATTAACAAAATCAATCTCCATAATCAGTGAAATACCGAGTCAAAAGAATGATACACAGAACGATAGATAGTCACATAAACTGTATTATGTGGATTGACATTAAATTGATTTCCAAATACCATGGAATATTTTTTTTACTACAAGTAAAAAAAAAATAAAATAGAAAAGGTAAAATTAAAAATGACTTCTGAATATTCCCTACAAAATTGAAATCACAGTCCCTCCTACTACTATAGTGTTAACTAAAATTTTACTAAACTGAAGTTTGTTCTGAATTATCATTTACTTAATTCGATCTTATGCATTTTCCAATAAATCATTTCTATGGCGAATAACTGTCTAAAAAATCTCCTTTTTTTCCCCAACTTTCAGTGTTCTAAAAGATTTATACAATAATCTTCTAGTTGGAATAAAGAGAAGGAAAAAACATTATTCAACCAAATACTCAATGGAATTTTCACTGAACCAAAAATATTAAATTATTTATGACTTTCTTCCTCCTAGATTTTTCTTGCGCACTTTTGTTATCTCACGACCACACAAGACATGGTAAACATGCAAGCATTTTTTGAAGGGGGAGGAGAGGAGGCGAATATCCCAGTGGGTAGAACTCATGGGAGCAGACAACTGAATACTTCTCATCTTCTCTCTTACCCTACGAGCCAGGGCAGAGAACTCGAATAATTCGCTTTGGATTTCATTCGACGATTTGGACGGGGAACTTCACTAAAGATGCCTAGAATTGTTGCACGTTTATATTTGTAATTTACATGGGCGAGTGGGTGGGGAGACTTAGCACAGCCAATCTTAGCAAAAATTGCTCTGAGAGCAAATTCCATCAGCTATCACAAGGGCAGGCGCTCGGTTTTGTTAATGGTCTCCCTCATTTCCTAGTTGTCGTTCCAGAAGTAGCGTTCAGGGGGTCTTTATGTGGGAAATGAGCGCTGAGTAGCATTTCGTGAACGAGTTGAATCGAGGATAATTGTGTTGTTATGCCAGCTACTAATTTTAATGTGGTGGATGACGGATGGAGCTTCTGGAGCCATACATCGTTTTTGATGGGCTTTAGGTTATTCTTGAACTGGATTGTCTCGATGCGGCAAAGTGCATTTTTAGCACGCCTTTCCTGGAATTGTGAATGATTGTTGTATTCTAAATGATGCACCAGGAGTTGGTAGGGATGAAATTATTTTTTATACGTTTGAATTAAGCTCTGTTTAAAAAAATTTCAATTATTTTGGTAAATATGATATAGTGTTGTCTATTACTGATCCCAATGACTTTTCTATGGAAGCACATCTACTTATATATGAAATACAAAAAGTGAAAACATTGCAATCTTGAAAAAATTTGAACTCGAGGCTTTGACGAATCTATATGTTTCAGACCTACCTCTCTGAGTTCGAAAAAGATATTTTTGAAATTATAACTATTCGCCTATTTATTGGTTTGTGAATACAATAACTAAAAGCCGATTTCAGCCAAACGAATGCGATTTGATATCTTGGCTTCACATCAGATTTGCCGATTTCTACCAAGTTTTTAACGGAATCCTTTAAAAAGAATTTTATTTGTCTGACTGTTAAAGTAAAATTGAACTCGATAGTAACAAAATGCAGATTTAGATGAATGAAATTTGTTTCAAAGTTTATACATTGTCAATATAAATTCTTATCAAATTTTAAATGAAATGTGAAAAAAGAATGATGCTCTGTTTATCTGTATTTTTGCTTTCTTGTGAACGCAACCAAATTGGGTATGCTATCTTGTGACAACGATTGTAGTTCCGTGGCAAATTTAAAAAGACATCAAAATATAAATTCAACTTTCGGATATTTATGTATTGACCACCAAATATCACATGCTAGATTCAGCAAAAACGCTGGGCTCATGACAAAGATCTATATTTCAAAACTTCGATTTACCAGTCTCCTGAAAGGCAAAGCAGCCTTACCCAAGGTCTACAATTTTAAGCCGAGGGAGGGTTATAGCATCTTTATTAGAGAGTATGGGTGAAAGTTTTGGAGAGATCACTTCTGTTGGTTATTAATATAAAATTAACTAATTAATTAATTATCACGAATCCTGTACTAATTTTTTTTATGTTTCTGAATTTCTGAATAAAATCTGAAGAACTTATAGCAGATCTAATTCGAAGTACTTAAAACATTACAAGGATTCCAGTGGTCTCAATTCAGAGCAATTATAAAAATTTGTACTCTCATAGGGATTTCTGCATGCATTAGTCTCAAAGCAGGGGAAAGATAGGGATTTTTTTAAAAAGTATTTGTTTAGATCAGCAACTTTCATCAATTAATAAATTAGCAATAAAATCCAAGTTAAAAGGAATACAATGAAATCAAATTACAACAAAGAGAAAAAGACTTTTTCTGAAGACTTTTTGACTTAAGGCTTTTTCAAGGGTCACCGTCAGGAAGGGATTCGAAATAAGGGATATTTCGTGTGAGGAATCAGACATTGTTTTTTGCCGGATTTTTTTCTATTTGTTGTAACTTGATTCTATTGTATTCCTTTTAATTTGTCTTTAATTGCTAATTTATTTAAATTTATCTGTATTTTAGTAATAGTTGCATTGGCGATCACTAAATACAATGATAAGATAAAAATATTTTTTAATTTTAATCTTGTTTGACAGAAATATTTTTAGTTTCGATTTCAATATTTAGTTTCGTTTCCGTAATTAGTTTCATTTCATTTCGTTTCATAAATTATTCTAATTTAGGTTTGTTGCATAAGTAGGTTTTGTTTCATTTTGTTTGCGTTTTGCAGTTTAGTTCCGAAATAAATGTTTTGTTTCGATTCATATATAATTTGTTTCGTTTTCCAAAATTTAACTTAACTAAAACTACTTAATTTTGGAGGATTTCTGAAAATTGGTTCATATATATATATGTGTGCGTGTGTGTGTGTGTGTGTGTCACTATCATAATATTTATAAACGCTGTACATCTGCTTAAGAACAATTTTGTTCAAACGTGAAAAAACGTAGTCATATTAAAGAATGTGTCTGTGTGTGCGTGAAGAATTTTAAGCTGAATTACTCCGAAAGCTTAATTGACATCTTTTTTCCACTCTGTTGATAACAATAAAAGTTTAAAAGTAATTAAAAAAATCATAAAAATATTCAGCGATATGGAATGATGACTGAGAGGTGATATTTGATTTAGAGTGTTGATAATTTTTTATGACTCATTCAAAATCTAGCTAATATTGGTAATGGAAAAACTGAAAAAAATATAAAAAACGACTAGAAATATCTATAGTATTTGATTCCATTAGAATAAAAATATTAAAAATAAAATATTTTTTTTATATTTATTGAAATCATAAATTTTAATTATTAAAAATTAATTGATTGTTTATCTTTGCTAAAATTTCGCTAAAACTTTCCTTGTGTTAAATATTATTTGTAATCAAATTTATATGTAAACCCATTGAGAAATTTGGATTTCTGGAATATATAAACAATTTTTATATTATTTATATAGATGAGTAAGACACATTTTTGTTGCCTTTTTTATAATATGCAGATTCTGAAATAAACTGTTTTATTGTAATAATTTTTCAAATACCTTTCACTCAGTTAAGAAAGAGTCCCATAACCATTCACAATTTTCATTTCCTCTGAATTAATATATTGTGATTCCTAACAGATACATTTAAGGGAAAAAAATTCGAAAAATAATATATAATATTTTAAAAAGGAATAAAATGGATCGATATAAATATGTACACTTTTCCCAGTTTTTTAAAAAAAGGTTAGAGATTATTATTGAATCATTATTTCAAAATTCAAGCCGCAGAGTTCGATAACCAGTACTTTAATGCATTGATTTTCGTTTCAATTCTTGCACAAATGATGGGCATATATCGATCAGAGATTTTTCAGATCAATGACATTGAATAGGATAAAGTAATACTCTTTTCCTTATTATGCTATTGAAATCATTGTATGATGTTAAATTACTGCAGAGCATATTTGTCTAAAAAATTTAACTATAATTGCCATGTTTACTGCTTCTTAGCTATGGTCATTTATAAAAGATTATCAACTTTTCATGAATTATATTATGAATTATTTTCTGCAGAGAAAAATAATTTTTCTGTAATCTTACTATCATCTGTTTTACTTTTAAAGCATTCAGTGTTATATAGTGACAGTGCTTATAATTTTTAAAAATATTGTTTTCTTAGCAATATATAAGATTTGATGTTTTTTTAGCATTACTTACAGATATTACAGAAAGAATCATATTGGAAGAACATGATGTTTTAAAAATATTACCAGTTTTTAATCAGTTAAGGTGTTTTCCGGGTGGAAAATAAATTTTTTACTGACATGACCTTGTAGTTTTCTATTTGTGAGTAACGCAATTATACTAATACAATCTAGAAGTTTTTTCCATAAAAGTGCAGTCGTTTTCTTATAAGAACTTGCATCGTTTCAGTGGGCTTGATGATTTTTGTTGCAGTATTTCCAGCTTTTGCTTGAATGCTTACCATTTTTTTCACTAATAATTTTAATTTATCTAGGTTCCTAATGCTTGTAAATTGCATAATAAAGTATATCACTGTTTAATTGAAAGTTTCAATTTTATATTTTAGCTTTCAGGTTGACAAAATACATTTTCATAGTATCATTGCAGGTCTTAATGCAAGAAGTAGCAAAAAAAGAGATTTAATACTTGAAATAATTTTTATTCTTTAAATACATTATTTTTTATATATTTGCAACTCCTTAATGTCATTAATTACGAATTTAAAAAAGAATTATTCTCAAATGCACAGCACTGCATGTTGCTTTAATATAAAATCGATTAAACACAAAACAAAATCGCATTTATTGGACTTATTTCTTGTAGTTAATTTTCGAGTATCAAAAAATTATTTTAATTTTTCAAAAGTATTTATGTTTTTACGCTTATCAGTCTTGTTATTCCATTCCAGAATAATACAGCAAAACGTTGTGATCTGAATTTTTTTAACATTTACCTTTAATTAAGTATAGCAATGGTGCTCTTAACAAAGTGTTGTAATAAGGTGTATTCACTTAGCAAGACGAAGAAACAAGAGAAGGCACAAAAAGTTCTTGTTATTAACACTGCTGTTGGATTTTTGTGTTTGTGAACTTGAGGTATTTTTCAATTAAATCTGTTAGACATTTTTATTTATCTATAGAAGCGAGAGAAATTCCTGTTGCTCAATTAGTTATCTTCAAAGTATACTATGTAAGAGTTTCACAGGACGGAATCTTTCGTATTTTTTTCTCATTTCAAATTGAAAAACTTTCGAAGTTACTTGAGATAAAATTAAAATTTAGCTTTTAAGTGCTGTTTTTATTAGTTGTTTACTAAATTCTTAACTACTTGTAAATTTAGAGTATAATGCTTAAAATAGTGTTTGTAACTGTTTTTTTTCTATAGCTACAATGTGTTGGTAGTTTTATATCGAATTTCGTCTGGTATACCTGGCTAAATTCACGAATCAAAGGCTCATAAGAAAGAAAAAGTGTAGCATCTTCAATTAGTTAAAACGAGTTTGGAGCATTAGGTTATAAGAGGGTAAGTTGTTTTCCACGAATAACTTTAAGGGAAAACTGGTAAATATCTGCCTTTTTCTCTGCCCTTACCTTGGAGTAAACTGGCAGCATTTGAGTCTGAAGTCCAAATTAAGTTAATAAATACAAGAATAATACATTACCTTCTTGAAGTACTTTGAGAGAAAATTCGTCTCTGTCAGTCTTTTTCTTGGAAGAAAAGAAAGAAAACTTCTAGAAACCCATAGGACTGCAAAGCCTAGTTCGTTAAAATACTAGGTAGAGTATAAAAATCGTCTCATTCTTCCTTCTATTTGAAAGTCCATGCCACGATGAAATTCTTAAAATCTTACGCCAATACAGGAGATAGCTTCTGGATGAAGCGGGCTCTCCTTTAACTATACAAATCTCCTTCTACTTCTACTCATCAGCCAAGCTATCTAATCACTAACATGTGAACGAAAGGCAAAGGGAGAGAAGTGATAACTTACACTATACCTGTGACAATGACCTATGTTTGCTTGAAAGAAAGCAGTTATAATAACTTACATGAGAAAGTGTGATTAAAGAGCAAGCATATAACTGCCCAAGTATATAAACGGAATAGACTCTCCCTTAGCGCTTATATTATCAAGGCAGATATTAATAGAGTTTATATCAGATACCCGTGGGAAGTTTTATTGAAAGCTTTTCTTAATAGTAGGGTTAATTTTCCTTCTTTTTAGGGACAAATACTGTTAAATTCTGCTTATTTTGCTATTAAGATTAAAATGAAAGAGAAATAAATTATTTCAGTTTCATTGTGTATCTTGAAAATTTTTGTTAATTATGGAAAAGATTTGACCTTCTTCTCTGAATTTTTATTACAAAGAATAGTGCACTACATTTAGATTATACATCCTAAACGATATAAGCCTGTGTCACTTCTAAGCTTACTAACAATACTAACAAATGACTGGTCATTCTGAACTCGGAGATAATTATAATTCAATAGCATGTATTGTTTATACAGCTATTACCTAGCAAAATATTATAAGCCTTCCTTCATAAGATTCACATACTAGCGTATAAATGCTGGAAAAGAAATACAGGTTGTCCGTAACTTGCATGAAATGAGCATACGAGAAACAAACCCACACAAATTTGAATTCGAAATTTTGACGAATTTCCATGTTTCAGACCTCTAAGGTCGATAAACATATTTTCAGTATGATGTCTGTCTATCTCTGAACTCAGTTATTCAAAAAACCTTTGAAGGATTAGACGAATGAAATTTGAATTTTGGACACAAATTGTTTATTTCTAGCAAATTTTGAATTGAATGAATTCAGAGGAAATATGTCTGTCTCTCTGTTCGAGAGCAAGCGAACTTGATAACTACAAAACATGAAGACTTAGATAGATAAAATTTTGCTCGCAGATTTAATATTTAAAATATATATTGGTAACAAATTTTGAGCCCCATCTGTCAAGGGGATGACCATCTACAGATTTGTACATTTACAAGCCTGTAAATGTGGTAACTCAAACTAAATAAATGAAATTTGGTATGTGATTTTGCTGCAATTATAGTTCTATGTCTCATTGAATCGGAAAATAGGCATCCAAAATGACACATTGGCTGGATAAATTCAGTAAAAATGCTAGATTCATGCCAAAGATCTATATTTCGTAAATGTTGTTTGCCAATGGCATACGCAGCCTTATCGAAGGGCATACAATTTTATGCTGGGGGAGAGAGGGGAGAGATTTTTATTTTAAAATATGCGAGTTAAGGCAAGCTAATTATTACATTATATTTCACTCATTTTTTGAGGTATTAAATATCCAAAGTTTTGTTGAGCTCTATGTTTTCTGATGGAAATGTTAAAACTTTCAGAACTACATGTAATTTTATCAATAAATTTTTTTATTCCGTATAAGATGCGCCATCTTGAAATGAGTTACAGATAAAAAGTTTTCCAGGCCCTATTTTATTTATAATAATGAGATTTGAAATACAGAATAATGGATTATGAATGATTACTTAATAAATAATCCACATCAATAGTATTCCCCAAATTTTCTCGCATACTCTCTGATAAATGTATAATGTTGATCACATGCCATAGGCGAACAATAATTTCGAAAGAGCTATTTGCTTGAGATCTTCAGCGATTAATGGCTGGGGTGAAATTCATTTACTACTTCTTCTTGCGTACAGCTAACCACTCCGTCACCACTGAACTAGCAGGATCAACAGGTTTTGTTGTGGTTGACTGAAAGTCAGAACCAAGTATCGAGGAAGAATGGTGTAGGAGAGTTGCATCGAATACTCTTTCACACGACAAGATCCCCTCCATAGTAAACCATATTCACAAATACCAAGACCTTTTCAAGGTCACACAGTAGCTGAGACCAAAAGCCAGTCAAAATCAGCCGAAATTATTTCAAAAGTGCTTCAAAAGTCTCTTAAAAGTGCAGTTCTCAAGAAGGAAAACAAGATCACAGGACCCAGACGGGCGCTATAGATTGTTTATTTGTTGATACGTATCACAGAGATGTTCTCAATGTAATTTTTCAATTTTTTCTTTTTAGTTAGTATTCTCATTACACTGTAGGTTCAACCCATAGTGACCATTTGTTTAAGTATTCTTGTTCCCTATATCTAGTAATTACTTCGCCAAAAATTGACTACAGCACATTATGTGCCGATCCAACTGGTTAGATAACTTTGTGTTATAGGCGCTGGGGGCACAGAATGACCTTATGTTATTTCTTTAGCATTGTCCATCCTTGACTGATTTGCAAAATTAACATTCTCATCGAATTGGTAATTGGAAACAAAGTGGTTAATTACTGTCCTTCTTCCTCACCTTCCTATAAAACAAGGAACATGTCAACACGAAGAGAAAATTTTCGCGAAATTCAAAATATTTCTTTAAATTCTAGCTACGCAATAGAAATCTGAACACTTTCAAACTCTCAAAAAATTGGTTAAAAAACTGACAGTCTTTGACATCATGTCCTTCAAGTTCTTAAGATTATCTGGTACCATCAGTACTGTACTCAAGTCATTATTTTCAATCTTCAGATTTTTCTTAGCTCCGAGATTTCAATACATTCCTTTAAATTGTGATAAGCATTTGCAATTCCTCCACAAAGGCATTTGTTACCCTGCATTCTTCGAAATCTTTGGAAATATACAGGAAACCACCCATGCCCAGATATTAATTAGATTATCAGTGGATGGTATCTTCTTATTTTTATTTATGGATTAGAAATGAAGTCGAAAGTGATTTTTTCCTTTTTTGGACTTGTACCATCAGCAAAACCAATTGAGCTTTATTTCTTCTCTTAATTCTCCTTTTAAAACACAAGTTAATTTGGGAAGAATTATATCAACACTCTCTTTCTATGTCGCCAACTTTGCACAATGATCTTCCTTTTCATTCCCATATATCCCAATATGTACCTTAACCCAAGCAATTCATTTACAACAGTTGAGAAGCTGAATGTGTAGTTTTGATGTATGTTTTCCGAACGACTGAAACAAAAATTGGACATACGATTATAAACTGCAGCCCCAAAATCGCATGTGAATTGTCATGCCTTTAAGTTATTGCGTTTACATGCTTAAAAAAGCACTGATTAAATCCTTTGATGGATTTTTTTTCGAAATTCGATACAAATCTATAATATTCATGCTAAAACTTTGTATTAAATATTATGAATATAATTATTTTTCATAGTTACCTGTTCACTCGGGGATAGTCAGATTGATAAACAAGTGCAGAATTATTACAATCCAAATTTGATAAAAATTTAAAAATTGATTTAAGAAATTTCCATTATCTGGCTCAAAGCGTTTTTGTGTTATTGTATACGCAGACAGATAGACAGAAATAATTCAAAAAAGTGTTTTTCGGGTTGAGGGTGATCTGAAATACGAAGGTTCGCTAAAATCCCGAGTTTGAATCTTGGCGAGTACAACACTGTCTCTTTGCTTATATCGTATACGAGAGAGTAAAAAAATAGTGACTATAATAGAATTGCCAAGAGTTAATAGTGAAACAAAATATGATAAAAGCAAAAATACCCACTTTTATTAGAGTAAAAAATTTGTGATAGTATTTTTTTAATTATGTTCAAATCAAAATCTTAAAGGTTTGAGCTTTTGTAAAATATTTTAAAGAAATTGAACTGTAGTGAATACAAAATCAAGGAAAATTCCAAAACATTAAAATAAATTATTAATGTAATCAAGGCAGGTAATTTTAGCGTGACTGTCGACTCCTCAAGTTTTTATTGTTTTTCTTTAATTTCCGTGTTTTATTTATAAAAAATAGTTTCAAATGTTTTATAAATACAAAAAGTATCAGATTTTTTTTGTCGTTTTACTTTCTTTTATACGAAATATATAGTGAAAATTTATTGTAAACGCTCATAAATTCAAAATTTGAGATTTTGAGAAATTTCCACTTTTCAAATCAGTTATAGTTCGAAAACCTCATAATTTGGCATTATGTTAGAAAAATATATAAATACAGCAAAGCAAAACACTTTGAGCTTAACGGATACAATTTGGTATATAATCTTTATACCATATTTATAGACTTCTGTCAAATTTTGAAAGAAATTCCTTCAGAGAAAATTCGTATGTTCAGCTCTCAAAATATGAGCTAATATGATATAAAAATATGAGCTAACTATAAAACAAAAACAGACTTTCATAAAACTTTTGACACAGATTTAACGTCGAAAGTATAGATACTTACCAAATTCGGAAACAAATCTGTTAAAGGGTGTGTATTTCCTAAAGTATGTTAACACAATAACTCAAAAATGTGATGAACTAAATATATAAAATTTGGTACGTGATTGTGAGAATACGTAATTCTGTATTAAATTTCCCTTTGAATCGTTCGGTAAAAAGGCGTAGAAACTTATTTGGGTTTCGAGTGCTAATGTATTAATGTATATTATGTATTATGCATCGAATACTAGGAATTAATCGGGAGATTGCATGCTGCTAAACTCTTTTATAACTATTGTTCGCCAATGGCATGTCGTGAATAAAACATAATTATATTTATTAACGTACCATGAGAAAGTTTCGGACAGACACCTTTTCCGGTTATTAACTGTTATTTTCATCAATTAGATGTTAAATTCTTTGGGAAAGTTCAAGAAATAATCGTCATATAAAACATGTTTGAATAAGTTCTAGTTATTTGTGTAATTTTTATAATGTGCCAGCATTGTATTACATCTCAATAAATTAACAGATTTATTTCTTTACCCGAGACCTTTCTGAATCGGTTTTCTGAGCAAGGGCATGGACATTTGCCAAGAAACCTCCGTCATCATTCATTGTTCCATATTTCACAACACACTACCTATAATAAACTTTTTCTTTTCGTTGCAAGAAATTTCAAAGTATATAACAATACGTACCATAATCACTCAAGTTTCAAGGAATTCTAGCGTGAGGAGAATTTTCATGACCTGCTTTACTGCCATTCTACTTCTTTATACCAGTTTATAAACATTTGGACACGTTAGAAACGAAACTGAAACAAACTCAATTTTCAACTTTACAAAATGAATTTTGAAAATGGGTTATACTACGCCTGAGAGCACATAAATAAAGTTTCTGACAATATTCTTTAGTTGTTGAATAAAAACGCTTGAGTTAAAACCTCTGTTTAAAAAAATTGCTTGAGTTAAAACATCTATTAAAAAAATTGCTTTCATAGCAATAAAGAATACTCTATATACTTATGCTAAAAACAATTGCTTACGGAAAGAGCACTAATAATAATGAATGAAATTTAAAAAGAATCAAACAAACAAGCAAAAGGGCAGCTAATTAAAAATTGACTAAAAATTTTCTTAAAAGATCTTTAATCTAGAAAATAAGAATAGTAAAAACTTGAAAGGACTGTCATATCACTGACTTACCGATCTGCCCGAAGGCACACGGATAAAAATTACTGACTGCCGTTATAGTAACGATGGCGGAAACAGTGGTTGAGTCCTAAGGGCCAACACCGGCAAACTGTACAATCCTTACCTTAGGAAGTACATCGATGTGAGTAGCCAGATTCCTACTTTTTCGTGTACTCTGTAGGGTAGTGAGGACCAACCACTATGGCGGAATATTTATGTATTTACCACTATGCAGGAATCTCATACTTATTTTGAGGTGGCTCTCGTGGGTTGGCAGTGGCAGTATTGTAAGTGATTCGGAATTTTAATTACAATTACAATGTGCTTTTTTTAGAAATACAGTTTTAAAGTTTTAAGGTTTTTAATTTCTTATCATGCAGCTTTTGGATTAATTTCCTTAATGTATTATTTTTAGAGCCAAACTATTTTTTTAATCTCTGCCAGATACTTGATAAAAATTATTTTCGAGCTTTCAGTAAATTATTAAAGTGTATTTTTAAAAAAAATTCTTGCTCACCAGATTTACTCTCTACAGTTTCAACTTAAATATCTATCAAAATTTATAATTATAATTATTATGAAGTCTTGCAACTAATTATTTCTTCATTTCACTGTAAGATATCGTAGTTTCTAAGGAACTAAAATTTCACCAAAACTAATCGTTTATTTGATAATTAAGGCCTGAATATATCAGAGAATTTGCGATCGGGAAAACAGAGCTGAAATAAGATAAAAAATTTAGCCCATCAGGAAGTGAATAAAAATCAATTTCAATTTTGTACATATAGAAAATTATTTTCAACTTTTTACATTTAGCAATATGAAAAAAGTAAAATTATATAAAGTTGTTCATAAAATGGCCTTGATAGAAGGCATTTCTTCTACAAAATGTTGAAAGCTCTTTTACGATTGCTATCTATTTTTTGTTTAGTTCTGTATGGGAAATCATATTTTGATTAGTTTTCAAACTTGTGAGAGTTAAAACAACAAGAACTGTTTAACTAATTTTCTATGAATGGCCGTTTAAAAGTTCCATGTTAATCATTTATTTCATTAAAATGTTGGTTTATTAATGTTTATTTTCGCTTTGGCACAGTTTTAACATCGCGGGTTCAATATACAATAACATAAATGTGTGCATGCCTAGGCGTGAGTGAAATTTGAAAGAGAGAAAGAATGTTCAAAATTTACCTGATGAAATCATATATGGTGCCATTTAAGTAAATGAGTACTTTTTTATGCGATTATGAAGAAGCTAATTCTGGAAAAACAAGTCTGCTGTCCAGCGGACTCGTAGACCAGCAACAGCAATAAATACAGCATATATGCTGTTATGGACATTTAATTGTTGGTGTTTTGTGATATTTTGTTATGTTAAATTATCACAAGAGAAGTTTTAATATAAATATAATAGCTTAATAAGCCACACCACTTATCAAAAGTAAAAAAGGGTTTGCATTTTTTAAATTACCATTAATGAATATATCTGATTTTGCACATCTTGTAAACACGTCAGAAAGAAATTTCATAAGCAGAACTATGTTTATAAATGTTTAAACAAGTAGAAATATATTTATATCTGATAAATTTCAGTTATGCTAAATTAAAACAAAAATTAAGAAAGAAAGAAATTTGATTTTCCATTTTTCGAATGCCTATAGTTTGATTTGTCCTCTAGTTTTCAAAATAATGCGAAAGAAGGTACAAATAAATATGGATAATTTATTGTATGATTGGTTAGATAAAAATCAAGCTAAGTGGGAATATGTTATTTTAATGTTAAAGAATCTTCATTTGCAAATTTCAAGTAAATTAAGTTGAACTCATTAAAGTCAAAATAAGCTTCAGTTTAGCATGGAATTAGAGGACTTTTAATTTGCAAGGAAACACATGTGATGATTGATAGCTGTGAAAGAGAATTGCTCTATCTATAGTACTGGGTAAGAAAGGTGCTGTACAGTATCACAGTATTGCGGCATCTTACCTAATCGCAATCACCTCTCCGTTTCTATCAATAACCTTTCTTGTAAGAGGCACACCTTATTATTGCAAATGGAACCAACATAATTCCATCAGCACTAATATATCTCTAGGTGAAGTGAAAACTCACTTCTTACCTGGCGACATCTCATCAACGTATTCGAGGTGTCATCCGAAAGTGGCCTATGATTGGTAAACAACTCTTTAGTTTCTTATATCATCACTTGTGTTAAGTAAAGAGATAATATCCAAATATGGAAATTGTAGCATCAACGTATACTATTCAGTTCACCAAAAATTTAAATCTATATCGGATGAAATAATTAACATATTGAGAAAAGCATGCATATTAAATGAATTTAATCGCATATAGTTTTTTTCAAATTCAATGGAAGATCTGTCGCAGAGCCCGTCCTTTGAGAAAATTACTATCTTCTTCATGATGTAACAGATCAATGATTGACTTTTAATATGATGGCATGAGTTAGCTATTTACTTGTGAACATTGAGTTGTGAGAGTGGAAAACGCTCGAGAAGGTTGAGAGGGAGCTGTGGGTGATTGAGAGGGAGCTAGTAATCAAAAATCGTGTTACTATTGGTTGTTACTGGTGGTGAATGCGTGGGGTTATGTTAAAGAAGGATGTTTTTGGCTCTTTTGATTCTTGGGTTGGGTTGGTACTTGGACATATTACTAATAGATTCATTTTCCAGATTATTAAAAAAAGCTTGTGGCGATTTTTCTAATGAAATTTTAAGGGAAGGGTAGTCCAGAGCTTTGTAGATTTCACTATTTGTGAGGTATTTTGGGGCTTTACAGATGTGTTATTTTATAATTTTGTAAATTGATTTTGTTGTTGATCGATGAGTTTAAAGTTGCTTTTTGCAGAGTATCCCCAAACAGGGTAGATGTATGTTAGTACTGAATCCTAATAGGCTGTATAAATAAGTAGTTTGTTTTCCCTAGTCATTTTCGAGTTCCTTCAAATTAGGGGGAAGAATTTTCTAGCTAGCTCTAGGAACTTATTTTTAGTATAAATAAAGTGGGACCTCTGTGTGAGTTTTCTATCCAAAATAAAGCCAAAATATTTGCGGCTCTGAGACCACGAAATAAATTTATTGTTTAATTTTAATTAGGAGTAATTTACGATTGCTGATGATTTATAAAAAATAAGAACTTCGGTTTTGCTGACATTATCCGCAATTTTCCATTTTGAGAGCCAGCCTTCAAGTTTTTTGAGGTGACGATTTAGTGCAGTTTGGATGTAGTTGACATTTTTTTTGTTGCTAAGATTGCCGTGTCATCAGCAAAAATACATAGCATGATATTAAATTGTCTAGGAATATCATTTATGAAGATGGGAAACAGAACTGGTCCTATTTTAGAGCCCTAAGCAATACTTGCAAGAGTAGCTTTTTCTGAAGAAAAATCATTTTTGATTTTGACTTTGTACTCGCGATTTTCAAGATGGGATACAATTATTTGAATGAAATAATTATGTATGTTATAATTTATTAATTTATGGATTAATCCACGTTGCCATACCCTATCAAATGCTTTCTGAACATATAGAAATGCAGCTGCTGCGTTTTGCTTGTTAATGAAATCTTCTTCAACACATTCGATTACTCTCTACAACTGATGTGTGGTGGATAATTTTTTCCTGAAACCAAATTGTTCAGGTATTAGTATATTATTGGTTTCAAGGGGTTCATTGAGTGTTTTTTAAATTATTTGTTCATTTAATTTACTGATTGAGGGTAGGAGTGAAATTGGTCTGTAGTTTGTGGGGTTGGTTGAGTCTTTACTGGGTTTGGGTATTGGCACTGTAGTTGCAGCTTTCCATCTCGATGGGTGGTATTCAAAAGCATCCGCATACATATTTTTTAATTATGAACAATAAATACAAACCAAAATTTTGAGGATTTAGTTTACAACCTTACTCAATTGACTCCTGGTTAATAGTAATGAAGATAAGTGTGTTAAATGTATCTTTGCTCATTTATAAAAAGTTTTTTTTTAATTCTAAAAGAAAAATGTCAAATAATTTTCATATATACATTTAAACCCGTTACACATTACTGTTGATACCTATATCAATTTCAGTAGCTTATATAACGTACAAACTGTACGGATTAAACGTTATTAATATCGTAGACCGCAAAACTATGAAAAGCTGTTAGATGCAGATTCAAGATTTTGTTGGATCTAATAAACAACTTATTCAATTGCGTTGTGGTTAAATTTAAAGCGGCACATTACATTAAATAGGATTTAGCAAATTCTTAAAATAAATCTTTCCATTCAAATATTTTGAGCTGCTAATGACGATGCATTGGAATTAAGCGCGGATTGTTAACTGCCAACAATTTCTGACCTTCTTCCTCCTTCATTCAAGGGATTACCTAATGAATCACTCATTTAAATTCTTACGCTGCAACAAATTACCCGTTAATATACCTTATGGGGAGGATGTAATCTTATCATTTGTTTGAACTTCATTATTCTCCTAGAGCAACCTCTCCCCCATAACTTCAGTGACAAAGCAGAGCAGTTAAGAAAATATCTCTATCAGAATTATGGCAGCTCTAGACGAAGACGCCTTCTTAATCAATTTAAATTCAACTACGTAAAGCCCTTAATGTTTCCAAAGGCCAGATATATATGAAAGGAGTTTTGTGGACTATAAATAACTAACTTCCTGATTATTTGTGCATTAATCATTGAAGACGTGATAACAGGTACTAGGAGATGATTAAGGGAAGATTACAGAACAAAGGGTTTCACATATTAGTCCAATTTTCACGACCTCTCTACTAATCAGAAATGGAAATGCAGGCATAGTGTTATGATTCACTGACGTGCATTTAAGGGATATTCACAATGAATTAATTCAGAACTAAACTTCATTTTTGGTAGAAATATGCGAATAAATACTTAAATAATTTAGAAAGTTTAAAAGCATTTTTAATAATCTAAGGATATTGCAAGTCTTTGAAAATATTCAAAATAATAGGATCCAATTTGAATTATTCCTTTGGTTGAGTAAATTATTTGGTATATAATGATATCCAGTCTTTTCATGATAAAAGTAAAATGTGTATACATGGACATGGATTTTTTTAGAATAAATTAATGCAAACATATTATTTTAACACCACACTACTCCTCAATATCTTGCTGATGTGACTAGTATTTAATCCAATCTATTTGTAGGCATATTTTGTTTAAAAAAATACACCATGTGATATATGACTTTAAAGGAACAATTCTAGTACATATAATTACAAAATTATGCATGTATTAATAATAATAAGATAAATAATGCTCTAAATTTTGATATCAAGAATTGAATGAAAAATGATTATCTATGAAAATAATGGAACGAATGGCATTTTTTCAATTCTAATGGTATATATTAATCTTGAAATTTTTTTAAAGTCTATTTCGGTATAATAATGGAATAAATTGATATCCATCTGATATGTTTTAAGTGAAATTCGCCTTTCAATTTCTAAATCCTTTCAAGCATCATTTTTTTCTTTGAGTTCTAGGAATTTCTCTAACTCAAAAAATATAGGCTTTATTTTATATGCATGTAAAAAATAAGTAGATATATTCAGGAGTTTTCACTAAATGAGTAAAAGGTATATTTTATCAATAATCACAAAAATCTCGGTGAATATTATTTTGGACAAAAGATCAGTTGCAACTAACTATTTAATTCTTTATAGTTACAAGTTGTAACAAGTTTTTAAAATTAAGTAATCGATAGTCATGGAAAAGGCAATAAAAATGACTTCTACTCGAAACATTTGTATGGAATGTTCTTTTGATTTTAATAACTAAGGCAGAAATTACAAATGGAATGGTTTTACCTTAAATTACTATGAAAAATTACCTTTATTTCATTATATTAATTGCTATCAACAACTATGCATGCTTACGAAAGGGGAATTAAATTATAAATACAATTAAATTATAATAAATTAAAATGTGAATGCCTTTTTAAAATTAAAACTACAAATTTTACGATTGAATACATGACACTTTCACATGGTTTGGAAAAATTTATGATTATGCATAGAATAATATTAATTAAAATCTTATAAATATATAAAGTTTTGCGTTCCTCATGAAACATGGCAAAATAATACCAGCAGCAATTGCTTAATAATATCATTTTTATTTTGTTCCATTCATCGTCTTAGTAAAAAATTTAAAGGTTATAAAAACATTAATATAGGAATACAAATATAAATAAAACAATTATTTTCGCGAAACCTTTAAACATTTTCATGATTTGTCTAATTTTAGATATGCATTTAGAAAAAATACTGAAAACGACCCGAAACGAACTTGTATATAAAGGTACTGCAAGTTTTTAAAGCTGCCCTATGCCTAGATGAAATGTTTTGAGTAGCAGGATTAAGATGAATTTGAATTAGATTCTATTAAAATTTTAAAGTGGAACCATTTCAACAGAAATTAATAAAAAAAATAATATCTATTTTTCTGCTTTCCATCATGGATAATTGAAAAGTTACCAAATGAACAATAAAACATAATTCCACTCATGGAAAATAAAATAAATCAATTTATATTAATTGCATTTTGTCAATATTTTGGGAAATTTGAAATTATAAATAAATTTAAAAAAAATAAGAATAACAAAATAAACGAAGTAAAATACAATATATTCACAAGAAATGAAATGTAAAAAATATTGCAGCTTTTCCATAACCGTCTTGAACCTCAAAGGAAAAACTGACTGTAATGAAATTAAGATGATCTGCAATCAAATAATTATGTCAAGAATTATAAATGGAATATCAACAGAAATTGGATAAGAAAATAAGACTTATTTTATTTTATTATTTGTCATCATGAATAATGAAAGAATTAGGAAAATAACATTGAAACTTAACTATGTTTATAAAAATCGAATAGATATTTATTATATAAATCGCATTTTCTAATGATTTGAGGGATTCCGAATTTTTAAATGGGATGATAAAATAAGAATAACCGAAAACGAACTGAGAAATATTCGCAAAAATTGAAATATATCAACTTTTCCCTATCTCGAGTCTAAGAAGAAACGGCGAGTGCAGCGAAATTAAGAAGGGCGACGTTTTATCTTCTTAAAAGCTCGGGAGAAATATTCTCTGTGTAACTTGACGTTTTGATGAACGATGTTCGAAATGACAATATAACGACGTCGCTTTTATCTGTCACCCATAGTCGAAAGAGTATTTGTCAAATCTTATGTCTCACCGAGATTTGCATCCTTAGGATAAAATGACATAGATATATCTATGTCAAATAGTATACGGAAAGTACTATTTACGACTAAAAAATGATCTTCTAGCGTAGAAACAGAAATAAAAACGATCCGAACGAAAGTCCGTGTTCCTCGTTATTGATCGCTTAATATTTTAGAATATTGAGTTCATTAATATTGATATAATATGGAAATCGCTTCAAGTAAAATTACAATAGATATCAGAAACGGTGTAGTAATGATGCAGTTTTGCATAGAATGAAACATCCGTAAAATGCTTTTTCAACATATTGTAATCTTTGCAGTCGCTCTTTATATATTCCGAATTCACTGAAAGGAATGATTATGTAAGGATGAATGATCTGAATTTAGCTTTCTGTGCTCGGAGGGAATTTATACTGTTTTTTTTTTAAGATTTCTTAATAGCGATTTGAATGAATTTATTCTCTGCTCATAATAAAGGTGAATATATGTGGGTATGTTTCTCTGGCTATTGGTTTTTTACATGATAGGCTACCTAGATCTTGGCCTAGAGCTACCAAATTTGGTAGCTCTAGCCCAAGATCTTGGTAGGCACTAATACACTTTGGAAGGAAAAAACGTGCCTCTCAGACTGATTTAAAAACCAATTCATTAATTCAATTTAATCATAAAAATTTTAATAAATTAAATTAAAAAAATTTTAGCGTTTGTCCGTAATAGTTCATGAAAATGATATTGCATAATATTGGAAATTAACTATTTTAAAACTATTAAAACACTATTTTAATATTTATAAAAAAACTTTTTCTTTTAATATTTCAGTAAGACTCAAGCCATTTAATTGAATATTTTATTGTGCGAATTTCGTCCCTTGCTGAAAAATTCTATTTAAAATCTGTGTAGTTTAAATAAAGAATATGGAATTGAAGTTATAGTACAACAAAAATTAGAATATAGCAGAAATTGGACCGCTACTTTTTTAATATGATGCCATGATACTGGACAACGATTCTTATGTACAATTAATAAGCATATAGTAGGCAATATATGCATAATGTTATTAATGTCAGTAAATAACATGGCCTTTATAATGATTGCCAGAATTCGATATTTAAAATATTTTGTTGAAAGAATCCTAAGTACAATGTTGTCTATAAGAGATGTATTTAAATTAAGGGCAGTGAATGCACTCTGATAATTGACTTGTGTCGACAATAAAATAAATTTATAACAAAAATGTAATTGACTGATGTATTATTACGTGGACAAACGTAAATGTCGATAGTAGGGTATATAAGAGTTAAAATGCTATTATGAGCTCAGCAGAATATATAATAAATATAAAACATATAATAAATTATAATAAAATTAAAATTCTTATATTAATTCTATGTATTAATAATTTCTATATTTTAAAATGCTAAATCAAACTATTAAAAGCTGTAGAACCGAAAACAAGTAAAAAATAATTGTTTCTTATTTATTTATTATTTGCCTAAATTTTATTCATTTCATTCATTAGTACTTAACTGTTTTGGTACATTCCTGCAATAACAAACTTTCATTTTATATTTCATTACTTTTGCGTACATATTTTTAAAACTTTTCAATTCAAATGATTCAGATAATTAGGATATTTATTGCAATTTAAACCCACATAAGAACTTAAACACATAGTAAGCCTTTTAAGGCGATTTTTTGTTCTTTCTATTAAATGATGCCTTGTTTTATTTACAGATTTAGATTGAAAGAAAAATCGATAACTCGATACATTGTTTTTCATGTGAAAGGGTTAAGAATGATAAGATAGCAAGAATTTGTTACAAGCATATATAATTTTTCATATTCATACTTGCAGCTAAAAGAGAAATATTTTAGTTCCGATACAGCTGAGTATTTGATAAATTCTCAGATATAACTAATGTTAGTAATAAGCATCAGTCTGTTAATTACATGCATTAGTCAGCAGGAGAATTATTGACGACTGTTCTTGTAGATCTTATCAATTTGCTTGGTCAATATAGTAGCAAATGTTGAGATTTGGAAGTTTCAGAGCATTGAGATTTGAAGGAAGCCTTACATTAAAAATTTAATGACAATTTTCAATTTTTAAAGAATGTGACTTCATTTGCTAGGAATTGTTTTGGAAGTAAAGATTAAATTTGGTCTATTATATTTAAATTCTATATTATATTTATTTATTATTAATATTTATTATCTTAAATTTTAATATTTATATTTTTGAATTTTTGCATCAAATATAAATCTAAGTATGAAACCAAAATATATCAATTAAAAGTAAAAATTTTTTTAAATTTGGAGTTTTTTTTGGATAATCAGAGTTATTACAGTAAAAACATATCAATTTATGGATTTAACAAATGAATTGTTCAAAAAATTGTTGATAAAAATGTATTATTATTAGCTTTTACATCTTTAGTTCTTGAACGAAGGTTTTAAAAACAGGGGATGTACTGATAAACATTTCAATTTTCACACTATTTAACAACTACGAAATTCTTGTAATGCTTATTCTGCAGCTCAGATCTAAAGAACAGGCTGGGAAATTATTATATCAAAATTAAACAAAATGAATTTTATTTAAATGTATGGATTAGAACATTTTACAAGAGTTAGAAATTTGAGAAAATAACATTAAAAAATCTAAATAGAAATAAAACAAAAATTAGCTTGATTCTCTTAAGAATAAACACAAAGACGAAATATCAAGCTGAAAAAAAAAACTGTTTAAAGAATAAGAATATAGAGTTTTAAAAATATCCTGTACTTTTGGCAAATACATCATACTTTTCTACGTAATCAAGAACATAAGAATGCAAAATCTCTTCATGCAAATATAAGTATTTACTCTTATATCTGCATTGAAAAAATGAATATTTTAATAAAGGTGAAATAGAAAAAAATTTATTTGAAAAATGTGTATGAATCATATGCACCACTATGCTAATAAAATGCGTGAATATCAAAGGCTGACGACCCGCTTTGAAACACGAGGGCTATTTTACATTAGGGCGGAGGGAAATTATTGATGACTCATCTGGTCGGCTGATCTACTGTCGTTTAGTCAATACGGTGCGAGCTATTGAGCTGCGGTGGTTGCTGACTTTTGAGATTTCAAGAAAATCTTTGAGTAGACTTTAATTACGGAGTGCCCTGATTGCTGACTTGATGACAAATTCTCTTTGAATACTTTCGTGGCTTCTGTATTACTTGGAACTGACTTCTCTATATCTCAGTCAGAAGGATGGTTGCTTACTATGTATGAGATTGCTATAACATCACAAAGAAAACATTTAGAAAATGAAAGAAACCCAGGAAGATTGCAGTATTGATATAAATTTATTAGGATGATAATTATTTAATAAAATTCATTTTACCAAATTAAATATATTTATTTATATTTACAAAAAATATCAAACATAGCTTTTGAAATGTATATAACTAAGGAGTTAAATAAGATAAAGCGGTCGATTTTTACTCGCTAATTTTTCACTTATCATTATAATCTGTTTACACCTGGTATTAAAGAAACGGATCACAATTGATGAATTTTTATATATGTTAATTATTGAGATCTAGACATCAAAATATTATTGATGTTATGAATAGTTAACTGCCACCAGATTTCTTTATGTTGAAAAGAATTACTTTAAATCTCTCCTCGGATAAAGACGTATTTAATTACAATTATTTTCTAATGCCAAGTCTTTCTGAATAAATTTCATGGAGTTTTTTCAAAACTTGGAAGTTTTAAATTACACAATTTTTTAAAAAATTTACTAGAATCTTGAATTTTTAGGTTATTATTTGGAATTTATAAAACTATAATATTGAGTTTCTTAATAGATAAATTTTTTAAATATAATTAAATTGAAAATATATTAAAATTTTAAGATTTTTATTTTTGATCTCCTGTTTTATTAAATATATATGTTTTTTAATTATAATAAATAAACTTTTACACAAAGAGGTAAGAATTTCATATCAAAAACTAGTATAATATGTATCTTTCTGTGCTCAAATGGAGGGAAAATTCTGCGGTTTAATGGAGATGAATATTTGCTCTTCTGTATTCAGCTGACACTAAGCCATATCAAATCTGTTATTCGAAGGTTATATCTGCAGGTGTCTTGAAAGAGCTCCACCCTGAAATAGATCCCGAAAAACTCCAAGTTCGCTTTTTTTGAATTAAAGTGAAGCTGTGCCAACAGATAAAATATAAATAGATATTTGAAGAGACACTCTTTTATGTTTGTACTTAAATTTCACTTTACTAAAAGGATACCACTGAATTTTATAAAAATAACAAATTAAAAACACTGAGGGAAACTTTGAATATTTTACTTATTTCACATAGAATTTTAATACGCAATTTCGAACCTTTTAAGCGAAATTTTCTTAAATAAATTTCCCTTATTTTAGGATAAAAGTGAAGCAATAAATATTATGCTCGAGATATTAATTGGATAAAAATTGGTTAATATAGCGGTTTGATTTAAAAGTACTACAAAATGATGCCAAATTCTTAAGAAAATGCATTGAAATAGTTATTGATTGCATCGTATAATATTTATTCCGTCAATTATACTTGAGCGATATTATTGCTTTCTTTTAGATCAGCGTTTCTAGATTAAATAGGCTCAAAATTCTTCTTAACAGTAAAAAAAAAGCTTGTTTAATTATAAGTGCATTTTTGCTGAATTAAATTGTTCTAAGATGAGATGAATCTTTCTTTAAGAATGTTTCTTTTTTAAGAATTAATAATTTTAGTCAAGACTGGCAAATGTTTACATTTAAAGTTTCGACTTTTAAAATTTAGATTCTTATTTAAAAAGTCTTCCGAGTCAAAGAACATTTTAAAAAGTCCCTTTCGTATCTTTTATATTTGCCGTAGAGAAACTGGCGTAAGTTTATTTCTTAACAAAACCACTATACTTTGTGGAATGTAATTAAAACTAGCCCTTAAGAAAAATGAAAGCGACATTACACATCAGCACTTCCTAAAATGTTTCCCATAATGAATCTGCACTTACATAAGCAATCATACGTGAGTGCAAAAGTTTTAAAAAAGCATATTTCGTGAATTGCTGACGTATAAGAAATTCTGCGTCATCACTTAGAGTAATTTGACCGTGAAAAGACAAATGATTCCGAAATCTCTGTAATGACTGCATACATTATAGTCAGTGAAAGGAGGTCATTAATCATTATGCACTAAACAGCTGGACTTTTTAAGTGTTTCGGAAAATCTAAAGCCAAAACGATAGCTATGCAAATGGTTTATTGTTACCGATGACTTGTTATATTCATTAATGTTCTTTCCTTCAATAATTAAGATGATATTTAGCAACTCATATATTTCTGCACTTACAAAAAGTCTCAAATAATTTATTTCAAAACATTGAGTTTGCTTTGACTTGCCGTGATTACCTAGAGCATGTTTCAGTAGCATTGTTCACATTTAACATTATTATTTCTGAAAGTATATTTTTGAAAAGCTTTGAGGATGTTTATGTATTTTATACTTTTAAAAGCAATTTTATTAAATAGGGTTAGGAAATTTTTTTAATGTTTTTATTCTAATATTATTTAAAAGTTTAATTTTTTGAAGCTCCATTTTTGAAACTTATGGAAATAGAAATAGTTAAATCACAAATCATTTCCTGATAATTAATTCAATTTTTCTGCCTAACAATTTAAAGCATGCAACAGCTTACGATCTAAAATAAATATAATTGATATACGAAACTTATGCATGTCTTCACGTATTTATTCTACAACATTGTATGCAGTACTGTTCACATTTGAAAACGCTTTCGCTCTTTTATTTACAAATTGTTTTTAGATGTGTAGATTTATTAAAGAATGAACATTTTCTTTATATTTCGAACACAGCCCTCCACCAACAAATCCTGATGAGTTACTAATTATGACATTTAATTTATCTCGTCATTTGTGTTATTGCAATTCATCATCAAAAGTTCTGATTTTTAAAAATTGAAAACTTCATACACGTCTTTTTATGAATAAAATAAAAAAGTACAATATTTATTAATTATTCAAAGGATTTTTTAATAATATTAAGCATAAGTTATTATTATGTTTGTTTGTTTTTCATTTTAAACATAAATAATAATCTAAATGATTGCGAATGTTTGTGGTCATAAAAAATATTTGTGAGTAAACAAAATTATGAATTGTTCTTTGTTAACCTTAGAAAATAGAAAATAATAAAAAAAAAACTGCATCTAATCTGAAAATCTAACTAAGAAACTAATTAACAGAGAATATTAGAATCAGATCGAATATACGATTTTTTAAATAGAAATTTAAGCATTTCATTATTTTTCAAAATATTTTTAAATTCATATCTATTCTTGATCCTGTCATAGATACTTCAATTACACTTAATTTTTTTTATTTTATTGAAAAGATTAAGTTCCATTGTTTTTAAGTGAAATTTTATTTCATCTTCTTAAATCTACTTAATTACTACTTAAACTATAAGTGTAACGGCATTTTAAATTAATGAATTCATCGACTTTTATTTAATAAAAATAATTTAATTGCAGGTAAGCATTAAGATGTGGGGGAGATTTTTGTTTGTAATAAAGTTATTACACGTTTGATTCTAAACAGATTTTAAGAGTATTTTAATTAGATAAGCAGAATAAGTAAGCTTAGGATTCTCATTTATATAAATAAAGATTAACTTATGGAAGAGAAATAACTTCACGTCACATGATGGAAATAGCTGCACATGGTTGATATAGTGATGAAACCATTAATCCAAACTCCAAAATTCGGATTTCTTTATTTTGCTGGAATTAAGTTATTTGTTTTATTTTCTCGTATATGAAGTATAAAAAACAAAGCATTCTAATCATGGATTAATTTAGTTTATTGAATCAATTCACTGAAACTTCATACTTTAGAGCTTCCTGAAGTAAAGAAAAAAGTATTTTAGAAAAATATTTGTCTGGTTTGGAAAACGGAAGTTCCATCTGTCTCAAAGTAGAACTAATTACAATAATGAAATTTCTTATTTGATCTTTACACCCAAATTCTATCATTGTAACAGGTTTGGGATTAAATCTAAATAAGAAAAGACATTACGCATGTATATTTGACCACGTACATGCTAACACAATAGTTCAAAAAAGGCTAAATGAGTGAAATTCGGTATAAAGTTTTATCATAATACTTAAAACTCTACAATAAATTTTGGAACCAATTCTTTCAAACATTTGACTTCTAATTCGAATTCGATTTCTGAGTGTTCAAATGAGGTTGTTCAGAAATGCGATAAACTAAATATATGAAATTTGGTACGTAGTTTTGGCACTAAAACTTCAGTCATGGGCTCAGTTGTTGATTCATTCATTTAGTGCAAAAGACTTGTTTTTATTACTTTAAAGTATTTAAATATAATCTGTTTTTCAAATATTTTAAGTAATAATTTTTACCTGCAATACAGACACAACATGAACAGAACTATGAGGGCAATCATTTTAAAAATGCAAAAAAAAAAAAAAAAAAAAAAAAAAAACACTTATTAAGTACCACCAGTGTTTTTTTCGAATTCGTTTAAATGCACCACAAATCATAAAAAAACACACCTGAGGATGCATGCAATTAAAATAATTGCATGGGATGTGAAATAATAATACACCTTTGTGTTTCTATTATATTTTGGCTTAAGTTTTTCTTCTTTCAGTATTTTTATTTCCGTTTTCAATAATGATCTACGATAAAACAAGTGGGTTATTCCAAATCGAATGACGTAATTTTTTTCAATCACAGACTGCTGAACTCACGTGAATGAACAAAGGGACATGTTTTTGGAGCGACAGAATTAATAACATGGCTGAATCAACTTCAGGAGAGACATGAAAGTGAATATATTTGACAGAAAAGAAGTCCACATCCATGTCACAATGGAAGTAAATTATTATTAGAATAAAGAGTTAGTCAGTCGTGGCTTTGATGAGTACCACAGCTGGTATCTATATTCTAAATTTCTAAAATTTAGCCACTGACAAATGGGTAAAAGAAGTTTCTTCCCCAGAAAACGAAAGGATAAATTTCATTCACTTTAGAGTTTGTGGTAATTGGTTAGCCACTATTTTACTTAGAGTCAATGATTTAATTTCTTTGAATTACACCATCTAAATTTGTATATTTAAAAAACTATTTGAAGAATAGGTAAGGCCACAATTTCAAACAATAGATTATCTTAAATAAATTTAAATAAGCATCTTTTTAACACTTCGATTAATATATTTTTTATTAAGAAAAACAAAAAACTGTAATTAACTTAAGCTTTTATTTATAAATGTAGATAACTTAATTGAAATTCTTATGTAAAGCGAAATATAAAGAATTTCAACAGGAGGATTGAGGTTTAAATGATATAAAAAAATTCCAAATGTGTGTTACTTATACACGGAGACTGATAATTAAATCTTATAAAAGAAAAATAATAAAATATAAATTATTTGTTTAAAATCAAAATCAATTAATATAATTACTATTTTTTTTTCTAGTAAGAAATTCCATTTCATATTAAAATTATCTAATGACGGTTTCATAATTGCATTCAAAACACATATATCAAATTCAATTGATCTATGGATATAATTAAAAAAATATTCAGTCCCTCAATAAATAGGTATACGAAGGCATTACTACTTGTTAGCAGAAATTTTATAGGTTTTCCTTAAATATTTTAAAAACTATTTCAAATATTACAGTGATATTCAGGATTTTGATGCTATATGCTTCAAAAAAGTTTTTTTTTGTTACAATTCCTAAAAATCTTTTTACTCTGTAACAATTCATTTTTTTTACTGATGCATATAAAAATTTCTAAAAAGCATTGTTTTTTTTATTTATGAATTGATTTAATCTATTTATTTGATAAAATTTTATTTCCTTAATGAACTCAAAAATATTAGAAACATATTCTACTGCCCATTATATCGCCAAGAGTTTTTATGATTCCATTTAGTATGCATTTTTCAAAAATTTCATCAGAAACTTACAAAAATTTTGGAAGGATTATTTTATGAAGTGAAATTGATTGATTAATAAATTGATGGGTGTAATATGAAAAATTTTGGTAGAAATTAATCAACTGTATTAATTAGCCTGGTTAATCTGTATACTTGAAGAATTTTTTTGTCTTTAAGACATTTCCATCGGCACAAGTTGTGTAAGACTCGATAATAATTTCTCTTATTATATGCATATTCTGTTTTTTGTTTGTTTAAGTCTATACACTTTGTTTAATATTCCACTTTGGGTAAAAATAAAAATTGCAAGAGGAATCGATATTTAGAATTACTTTAATATATTTTTATATCGATAGCATGTATTCAGATTCGTTTCTAAAGAATAACAATAGCTCAGTATATATAGTAAACAAAATATATATCTACTTAGTCATGAATGGCAGACAGTGTAAGAAATTCATTTCAAGAATCATAAAATAATAATGAAGAGCATTCTGTTGAATGGAAAAGGTTTCTATCCCATTTACTGCTATAACAAGATTAAAAACTGAATAGAGTTCTGTTACATGATTTTGAAGCCCAAGAAACAATTCATGCTTTTCAGTCGAATGTACCATTTGTATTGAGTTTGTTCGTGGAAACTAAAGAAATTAACTGAAAAGGAATCCTCCTTTTCCCGACTGCCATTTTTGCAATTACACACTTGTCTTAGAAACTTAATTTAAACTCGATACTTATTCCAAATTACACCTTAGGCTTGTTTAAAACAACAACTATCTTTAATCGAAACGGTGATATTCCTCTCTGCTTTCAAATAAATGCTTCCTGTAGAGACAGAACAGGAAATTTCTCATTCATTTCGACAACAATTGTAACTTAATAAATTTTCTCCTATAAATAACAACCTTAATGGAGAAGGCGCCCATTCAACACTTGCATAGGAATTCCGCTCAATTTCGTTACGGCTATTGTCCTCATTACCCTGGAGGTTTCATTTCTCGCAGCCAGGGTAATGCGACATCTAAATGACTTGTTATCCTGTAGTGCTTCACCACAGTGCAAGGGAGACTGAAATCGGCATCTTCAATCACTGGGGAGTACAGCCTTCTCACTCATTGCTTCTCCATCAAGCTCACTGCGAAATAAGATACAAGGTCAGATTGTTTCCGTCATTCAAGGAATGAGAGATCCCTGCAGTTCGAAGCAAAATCTCAATTAAAAATCTGTATACAAATTCTGAGAGAATGGAGAATGAATCACCTAACACTGAAATGTTTCGTTTATTTAGTTTGATTTGTTAGATAGAGCTTCATTTTAGAGTTACATCCCAGTTATTGAGGAGGGATAGAATAATTTTGAGTTGTGGTTAGATGACGAAGTTGATACATGAGTTGGTAAAGTTCTATGAAGATTTTCTCATCACACCATGATGAGTAATGTTGATTTTTCCAGATACATTGATTCGGAGACTTTTTACTTATCATTTCATAATAAGTTTAATTTCAAAACAAGATACTAGAAGTTAACACCATTCATATTTTATTTTTCTAGGAAGTCAAATTCAAATTGAATATCTCTATACAGTTGCCTTGAAAATAGAGATTTTATTTCTTTCCAAAGAAGTTGTCGGGTTTCATTTTGTAGAGAATGTATTTTGTAACTACGTGAGAATTTTTTAAGGATAGGCAAGATTATTTTGAATAGATGTAAGACAATGAATATCTGAGTACACAAACTTCTTAGTAGATTTTCTCGAATCTCCACTATGAGTGTGTCTGATAGTCATATAGATTTGTTAGTAGAGTTTTCAAATCACTATTTAGCAATAATTCGAAGTTCTTAATATGAATAGAAGGTAGGATGATTGAATCCAAAATCTTTTTCTTATGATTCAAAATGATTCACTTGACTTGTATCATTATTATTATTTCATTTATTGGATTAAGGTCTCGTTTACGAATATAAAGGAGAATTACTGGCGATAAATCTCTCGATTTTAACAGTGATTCCGAAAGTAATTATGTAATCAAAGTAGAAGCATTATCTCTAAGTTTTGAAATGTAAACAGAATATATAGCTTCTTGAAATCTAGCTTAAATTAAAAATTTATCAATGAATTCAAACACTGTGGCAAACGAATTACTATATCATTCTTTCCAGAAAAATAATTACTTCGACTAATTTACCAGGTTAATACTCTGTTACGAATGTGCTTTGATGGCGCGAAAGGACTATACAAGGCAGTGAAACGTATGTTTAAGCCTACATATAGAAAAACATTTTTTTTTTAAATTCTACTCCATGATGATTCCTCAGGTTATGTACAGTTAGGGTGTTTTGATGTATTTCATATGATAGATGATATTATAAGCAAGGTTTGAAGCTGTATTTTAATTCCAAGATTAGAAATTTGCACCTAGAGAGAATGGATATAATGTGTCGAATTATAAAAAAAGAAACATATAGGAAATTGTTTGTTTTCAAGTGAATGCATTTAAGATTAAAAGTAGGTTGAAAAAACTTTGAAAACTTTGCTTTTAACCAGTGAAGATTTCGAGAAATATTGTTATAGAACTTTATTACGACAGTATACAAGGCATTGTACTTCGAAACTTATGCCACTATCAATGATGAGTGAACTAAAGATTTTTTTATCAATTACATTCCTTTCAGAGAAAGGTTATTGGAATTTTGTCTGGCTTTCTCTTATCAATCTGCAATTGGATTCTGCAAAAAATTCATATTTATTAAGTGGTTCTTTTCCTTTTTACAACGTGCATTATTTTTAACATAGCAGACAAAATTCACTTAACCTGAAACAATTTTTATTTGGAGATAAAATAGCACATAATTCTACATTCTTAATTATAGATGTGCAAAACATTTCATAAATGCAAATTAATGAAATAATTTCTTTGAGGTATGTTTTAATATTGTTTATAGAATGAAAAAATATCTTCTTAATTAAGAATATAAATTTCAAAATTACGTGTTTAGACATAAGTGTATTCGCTTCTACAAGAAGGGTTAAAAAACTTGACGAAGTATTCCATATTGCAATTAAAGCTAAAAGCTTTTATCAAATATCGATTTAATTGAAAGATGAATTCGTATTAATAGTGATGATACAGTAATTATACAATACTTTTTAATAGTTTATTTTGAGTATCAAAACTCTTGAAAAGTTATGACATTCCGTAAACTCACTGAAAATTAGTTGAGTGCAGGTCATCGGAGCATGCTAGATATTTTTGTATATTATTTTACTAAGTATTTACTAAGTTACAGTATTGCGTAAAACTGTTTCTTCCTTGATTGAAAACATTATCACAGATTATAATTAATGTCAAGAACTTGAACTTGATTATGATTACGATTAATTTTTTTAATAAAATCACTTTCAGAATTGATATTGCATATAATACAATGCTTATGTAATAAATTACAAATTTGCAAATCTCAGTCATTTGAAAATCCTTAATATTTTCTTTTGTTATAACGAATTTCCAAATAATGAATAGTGCTTCTATAAAAATCCCTTTTCATAATTAATATTATATCATTAACGCTGTGTTTGCACTCTTGTGTTTACAAGTGTACTAATCGCAGTCATTTGGAAATCAATAATACTTTATTTTGTCACGTAAAACTCTTGAAAAAGGTTGGAAACTGTAAAGTTTCTAAGCCATAAATTCAATGAAAACTCCTCAAGATCACGTCACCAATGTATGTTAGAATTTTACATACATTAATGACGTGAATGGAGGAAGTTTATAAAAATTTCTTGGCTCGAAAATAATGACTACCTCTTTGCCGATCAAAAAGAAATTCCTTAACGTCTTTTTATACTACTGAAGTCGTCGACAACAAAGAGTTTTCGTACAAGGCTAACGAAAACCGTAAAATGTGCCACCAGCGTCTCCAGAAATTTCACGGTTGAATGCCAAGTATTACAAATTTCTTCCGAAGACAACTTATTTTTCTACAAAAGTGTTTACGGCCTTTCTTTCTTTTCTATTTTAGACATTGAAAGCATCTAACCATTGTGAATCTTAAAAAAAATAGGTGGGAAAAAGTCGAATCAATTTGTGCATTACGATATACATGAAATGGACTTTCTTGTCAGATTGTAAATGTTACAATATTTTAAAACACAATTGTAGTATTCCGCGAAAGAATGATTGACGATTTAAAAGACATTTCACCTATTCACCTAGTAAAAAAGTAATTAAACTAGTGTGATGAGAAATTAGATATGATGGTGATCACTCTTTTTGGCTTTGTATAACTGTGAATTAAAGCTTAAAAAGAAATATAAAGCTTTAGTATAGACGATAAATCACATAAATATAAAAATGACAAAAAAATAATCGAACAATACTTGAAGCAAAACATTATTTAAGAAGAAGTTGTATTATAATTTAGTTTGCTTTACGTCTTGTTTTTAAACAACATCTGGAGGGCTACTTTGGATCGAATTCTGTGATTTCGAATTATAGCCAGATAACGAGAAAGATACCTGATCTACCAAAATTATCTACCAGACCAATAAAGAAGCAGAATGATGCTTTCTATATTGCTTTTTTTACACTTGAGTGGTTTGTTGCTAAATAAAAAAAGATCTTTTATATACAAATGGAAATAAACTTCATGTATAAGGAAATAAAAAAATTGGCTTATAAATTTGTAGATTGGAGTTATATGCAAAGCAAAACAAAAGTAATCTTAATATAAATAAAAGTAACTATGATTATGCATGTATATGTGTTTGTACATATGCTCTTTCCCCAAACTAATAGACCAAATTTAGAAGCAATTTGGTACACTTATTAAATAAGACACGAAAATGAATACTTTTGAATATTCGAAGCACAAAACTTAATAAAATGTTAGATTATTTCAAAATGAACAGCAATTTCGTTTTTGTAACACTTTGAAGTACTCTACTTTTTTAAAAAAAATCTCTTTCACTTTAATACGCCTTTTGACAACATTTTTATCGGTCTTAAAGAAGTGATTTAAGTATGCTTCAAAGTAAGAACAAAGCGCACATTCGGAAGTCCTAACGTAGTAAGTATTGTTAACCATGTATATATTGTTAGCTATGTTATATATAGCTGTCAGTAGTTTCTTAAAGTCTTTTGTCTCAATTTTTATTCTTTTTTTAATTAAAAACAGAAGATAAAAGCATTTCTCAAACTTTTTTATATAATTGTAGTTTTATGTTAAAAATATTATACATCAGAGTATTTTATTACGGAGAAGCATCGGATATTTGGTTAGATTTTTTTCCCGCAAGAGCCATGATCCTGCTCCAAACATTGGATCGGTTATACCAACAATTGTTAAATAAATTAATGATAATTCACTCAAAATATTATCAGCAAGTTCATAACTAAAGTTCCAAACGAAAATTCATAAGTACGCACTACTTAAAAAATATATATTGCCTGCTATTTTGAGAATCAAATATTCAAATGCTAGTTTTAGTAATAGGATTCATATGTAGAAGAATGTTGGCACGCATTTTTCACCATTTCTTTTCAAGTCGGTTTTTTTATTATTTTGGAAGAAATTATGAAACACATTATTTATGATCAGGATGACGACTATAGATTAGAAAGTAACATCATATCTTCCTGGATTTTTTTTAACAAACTTAAAAATAAAAAGGTCTCACTGATATTAACAATCTTATATAAACGTCTTGAGAAAGCTATAGTATCTTTAATTTTGTGGAGTGACTATTTAAATACAGTTAAAGATCTAAAAAAATTTATGGAAATCAAAAGATAAAAACAATATAAAGATTTGATTACTATTCGGTACAGAATTATTTATGAGAGTCTAAAAGTATTTATACAATCTTTATTTCTATAATTTTATGTATATAATTCTTTTGAGATGTTTGTATATATTACGTAGGCTGCAGCTTTTCCTATAAGATATTAGGTTTTTATCATGTGATTGACTGCTTTCTTATCATAATTGTTTTATTTGATTGACTGCTTTCTTATTATAATTTATTTATTTGATTGAAGCCAGTAAAATGGATTAATCTTTATCTTAGTGTACTGAAAATTATTTCAATTATCTGTTTCTGTAAAGTCCCACCAAAGGATATGATATGATGATGAAAATTTCAGTAATTAAGGAAAATAATGAACCATATAAAATTTATATTATTAATTATTTTAGAAATTCATCAATATTTATAAATGTTCCTGCGCATTAGAAAAGAGAACTAAATATGAAAGTTTATCGATTTCTTAGGTGAAGTATCTATTGTTTCTTTTAGCTTAAATATAGAAGAAAAATTGGGTGTTTCTTAGAGGGGAAATTTAAACTTATGATTATAATTACATGCAAATATTCAAAGACAGAATATACGCTATTTCCTTTTTAAATGGAGCATTTGAATATTAATACATTCAATAATAAATAATTGATTGAACATTCTATAATAAATAATATATTTTGAACTTAAAATAGTAAAATACTCTAGATTTTAACATTTATTTATAAAAAAATACTTAGTTTCTTTTCTGCATCACGACACATGATCTTTACAAGCAAAATCTACTTTAAGCCATAATATAATCGAGTAAAAAATCTTTCGCAATGTGCGTATGAAAATAAAAATTATTAGTGAGTATCAAAGCAAGAAACAATGAGTTCTATAATTAGAAATGGGGGAGAATTTTCCTAACTCCTCTTTTTCTAATTTTTCACCCTTTTCATTACGGCAAGCGTTGCTTTTTAAGTCTGAATCATTGTTCTTAAACTCTTCCGATAGCAGATGGGGAAACAGCCCTCGTTATAAAATGAATGCGCGATTAAGCTATTATCCATCTTTCGCTATTGATTCAGATTAAAAAGGTTCCAGACAAATAAGAAAAAGAGATCGAATCAATCCTCTCTGTCTAAAATCCCGAATAATAATTCAAATAAATAAATATTTCTCATTCGGCTATTTTCTCCTAGTCATGGTAAGAAAATGGAAAACGAAAAGAAAGGAAAAGAAAGGAAAAAAGATGTTTAAAGAGATAAACGAATAGGAAGAATCCTTTCTTGAACTCGGCAAAAGAAAAAATAAATAAATAAAGAGAGAAAGTAAAAAAAAAAGTCTTTATGGCGAGCAAGCTTTCGAACTGGTACACCCTCACACTCATTTGCTTACTTCCACCCTCCCTAATAATTCCCTCTAACCCCTAAAGGGCAGAGATTTCAAACCGATAGCTTAACGTAGTGATTTATGGTGATGATGGTACAGCAAGAGGGAGAATGCTCCAAGCTGTTCAACTGCGCGTCTAACTACCCAAGTCCTACATTTACTAATCCAAGCTCCTTCTCGAAACGGGTAGTTATGTTAAGAATAGGAGTCTTCCAGGGTTCGCAAATGTTTCCAATTGCAATCTCATTTATTTGTGGAGCATCTATTCTTTGAATGAGGACAGGTGATAGGAGACAAAACATTAGGCTGCTTTCCACAGAGAGCCTTCGTTTTCTCCTTCTGGAAATGGTTCCTTCGTTTACTTTTAATGATTAGGAAAAAGGAGGAATTTGGGAATGCAGATCAATATTATTTTTTTTTTTAATTTCGTGAGAAATATTCAAGTTATTAGTGGAATAAGAATTGGTTTAAATTTAATAATTATTTGAAAAAAAGGAAAAATTTGAAATTATCTTATATGAATCAATTAATTGAGAGTTGAGTTATGGGAAAATAGAAAATTCATTTATTGATATCGTTCTGAAATAAAGCTTAAGAAAAAAAAAATGTCGGTGAAGATAAAGGTTCGGATAGGAAATAAGGAAAGTAAATCGATGCAACCATTCGAGGCTAAAATTTATCGCTGAATTAATTATAAATATTTGCCTTTTTATGAAATAAATAATGCAATAAGTAAAAAGATATTCAAATTTAGTTTATGTGATGTATTAGCTCTAAAATGCAGTTTAAAAAAATATGTATTAGGGAATGAAATTTCTTCACATTATTGAAAAATTCTTTCTTAATTTTCATGCAGTTCAGTAACTAATTAAATTTAAAGAAACTTATCTCCAGAGGCAGATTGAAAAACGGTATTAATTATGAAATGAAGTAGATTCATTACTAAGCGAACAGTAACTCGGTTTGTGTTCACTAATAATAAATCTTTTAAGCAATTATGAAAGAGTGACGCATAGAAATATATACAGAATAGTCAGCGCGCAAATTTGGAAGTTGAAATTAGTAGACAGAAAAACATTATACATTATTCAGTGAAGTAAAATGGCTTGAAGGATTCATTTTTAAACAGAAAATAATACAATAAAAGGAAACTTAAGTATATTTAGTGTTCACTTAAAAATAAATATTATAAGTAACTGTTTTATCGTATCCATAATAGTCGATGCTTAAATTCTGCAAAATTTTGGAGTGGCTTGTTAAAATGATTTCTACAAACAAGAATTTTTCATTGACTAAACTATTTTTTTTTGTATTTACAATCAAAACTGCCTAGAAGTGTAGTGATACGTATTATTTCCATATAGTATATATATAGTAAGAAAATTAATTGTAGTTTCCAGTCATTCCACCGTTGAATGGATTCTAATCAACGACAACTGTCCAGTTACATTTGGATTGTGAAACGTATTTGAATAATAAAATTTCATAACTTTTTATCTTAGATAAAAGTTTCTTTTCTGTTCTTTAATTTTCAAAAATACAAAAAAAAAAAAGGGAATGAATGCCGATAAAAATGTTTTTTAAGGAACGTTTAATCTAATATGACCTTAAGTATAGTTACTATTTCATCATAAGCCCTCATGTTGGTTGAATCAACAAACAAACAAACAAATAAATACTAGTTAAACATATTGTCAAAACTTTTTTTAAAGTCGGTTGTCCATGAAAGATTATACAGTTAAAAGCTACTTGAAGTGAAGGAGAACAAACATAAAGTTCCAAGAAAAAAGTTTTTACTTTCCTGCTTAAAACTGAGTAGTAAACTGTAAAGAGTTCGAAAGTGAAAGACAAAAAAAATTATATTTTTCTACTAATTAGCAACTGAAAGAGGTTGGTATTTAATTCTAACCTTTTTGGGGGTCTTTTATGATTAAATATCGACCTTTTTAAGATATTTGCAACAAAATGAATTGATGAAAATTTTAATGTATTTTAAAGATGTAATATAAAACACTTTAATACCAATATGTATCGAATATTGTGATGATTTGTCAATTTTGTTTTGGTTGTTTTCTAAATAATTGCTAAAAATATTTCTTACATTATAAACACGGAAGTTGTTGCTACGAATTTTCCTCAATTCTTCTATCACAGACTCTACACATATTTAATATATATATAATAATTTGAAAAATCTTAAAAGTATTTTGTTGAAAACTGGTGTAAGTAAAATAATCCTTTTTAACAAGTGAAATATTTTATTATTGTTTCTCTTGAGACATTCATAAACATTACTTATCCATATAAATAAAAAGGAATGCTTGTCTGTTTGTCTCTTATGTCTTCCTAAACCACTCATCCAATTGCGATGAAACTTGGTCAGTTTATTATTTACACTTACAGGGTGGTTATAAAGATAATACAATTATCTAAAATTAAATAAAAAATTTCGAATCTCAACCGCATCTATTTACCTAGGATTAATCTCCAAATAACACTCCGAGGTGACAAAAGATTCAGCGGAAATGCTAAAGTCAAGTTAAAGGTTAAGTTTTTGTAAGTATAGTACACAAACATCATGCAAGTCAATCTCAGAGGTAACAAATTTATTACAGATTATGCGAGAAGGTTTTGGGGAGGCCAACCCTGGGTTTTAAAATTTTAATTAAATTTTAGCGTTTTTCGCAGTAACTACCAAACATAATGTAGTACAAATAATTTTACAACATCTTCAAAATTCAATTTTCAAATATTATCTTTTCAATTATATCAACGATTTAATGGTATAAATATTTTTTATTTATACCATTTCATATTAATTTTAAAAGAAAATATTTTAACCACATTTTTTAAAATTAAATTTGAGAATTCTGAACGGATATTAAACGAATCACGAGATACATTGAATAGTTTCTTTCATTACCACTCTGAAAGACCATGAAGTTTTACAATTCTAAAAGAATACCCAAATCTAATATATAAAAATGAGTATGTTTGTTCGTATTTTATATACCGTTGTATCGTTAATTCTATTTCGATAAAACATTGCCAAATTATAGATTGATTGCACTTTATATTATTTTTTTTGGCGGCAGCAACACACCGGTTACTTGCTAGTTATTTAATAAAAGGAATTGATAACTTAATGCTGCGCGCCTTCCCCTTGATCTGGGTGTCCCGGTTCGGGCATGGTTGTTTTTCTTTTGTGTTCTATCTGTGACGTATTTCAATGTGCTTCCCTGTAGAAAGAGGCTGTGGAGGCGAATGTGACGCAAGAAGTAGCTAAATCGTATGCATGGCCTTAGTTGGCGCTACTGAAAAAGCAATAGATGCCCAGTCGGCTTAAATCGCGGACAGATAACTATAAGCGGGATTGCAAAGTGCCATAACTCACAACAGAATAACAACATAATGATAATCAAGTATTTTTATGGAAAATCATCTATAGGTGAATACACTTTTTTCTGATCAAAGTATGTATAAATTTTAGTTAAAGCGTGCATACATTTCGCTGTAAAGCTTTGTTTTCTGCCTATTGACTGTTTACGCCGGAAAGTAATTAGTCTTAGTCACATTTCTCTATACAAGTTTTGCAACCAAACAAGAGTATTGCTATGATTAAATAGCTTCTTACATTTTTTAATTATTTATATCTCTCAGCTAGAAATGTATGGAATCCTTTATTGAATTTTAATTGGGATTTCTTTTTAAGTAGCTGCTTGAATATTAACATAGTTAAACAATTGAAACTTAGATTTTTTTTAAGGTGATTGATTATGTTTGAGATAGTTTTTTTTTTTTTTTTTTGAAAAACACTTTATTATGGTTATATTTGAATTTTTGCATAAAACAGATTGAAAAACCACTATAAAATCAAAACACGCTAGTTAAGGGATAAAAGTTGTTTAAATATTGGAGAAAAGATTTTTTAAGGAAAAAAACATGGGAAGAAAAAGAAAAAATCTTCCAATTTTGGGGTTTATCAACAGATTTGCTTAAAATTCTCAACTAAAAATAATATTTTTATGCATTGCTAAAGTGATTGTGAATCTATTGATAAATAACATGAAATTTCCTTTTTTCGCATTATAAAGCATAAAAGCAGCAGAATATTCCAAAATGAATAGATTACCTATTCTCGAATTCGCGAACTGAAAAGCTTAATAAGGAAATATTACAAAAAATTTCAATAAAAATATACGTTTAGATTTTAATTTATGGAAATATTTGTAAGAAAATTCCATCAAAGATTGGAATTTGAGAAAATAGCATCTGAAGATGTAAGATAGCATTAAAAAGTATATGAATGAAAATATAAAAATCAATGTAACTTCCCCCAAAACAGAAGAAATAAAATTAAAATATTTTTATAAAGAAAGATGCTCAAACGTTAAAGATATTAAATAAAAAAAATGAGTTATTTTTGCAAAAAATTGATGATTAATCGTAGTTATCTTCCTTTCTCTTTGTTGCTTAACGAGACATGAAAAAGTTAATTTCAGCAATAGAAACACAATCACCAATAAATTTTAATTAAGATTATTAGAATATGTTGTAATTTTTTTCGTCTTCTGTTGTATAAATTATTCTTATCTTTATTTCAATCACTGTAATAAATAATTACATCTTGACTGCAGTTTTAAATTTATTTTATGGTCCACATAGGCCTACAATTATAAGTTCATAGGCTACCACGCAGGCTTGGAATTTTAGGTTCTTCCTATAAATCAAACAGTAGATAATTATCAAACAGTAGATAATTTCCTCCTTTAAATGATCAAAAGGATAAAAGGTAGAATAGACAGAAAAGGAACTATTAAATGGATAAAAATGAGCTCAACATATGAATAAAAATATTTGTACTAAGGTAAAAATTTTGACACGTCTATTAGAAAATTTATTTCTTAACATTTAAACCACTCATATCAGCTCACTTTCTCTACACTTTTTCAAATAGATTCAAGCCGGTTGCACGTTAGTTTACAATATAAAAAAGTATACGTAACTCTCTCTTTCTGTCTTTGTTCTTTTTAAAATCATGTTACTTTATTATTCCCAAAACACGATTTAAGCACAATATATATATATTTCTTAAATTATAACGGATTAAAAAATATTTTGGGGAGTTTTGGATGCATGAGCCCTTTTTACCCGCACTAATTGAATTCTCGTTTTGTTACATTCTGTTCAATATGATGGTATTATTTTTAATGAACATGCGGATATATTTTAGTTAACTAATTTTGAAACTCTTTGAGCAATTACAATATTTATTGATGATTTAACTATCTCATCAGGGAAGCTGTAGCTGAAGATTTCTTTCTGAGGACATTCCAATTTTTAAATATTAATTTATTGAATTTTTGAATTGAATATTTGTCTTTTCTGATGTTAAAATATGGTAAGAAGGTTCATTCGCTTCGAAAATTAGTTAAAGCCCTGTTATTTCTCATTTTTTAATCTCAATAAGATGATTGGTGGTATGAATATGTCCTTTGACAAATTTATTAATAGATAGATAAGTTGAATGCATATGAATTTCTAAGATTTGCCTGTTTGATAACACTTGCATGAATTAGTTTTCTGCTTATATAGATAGAAATTAAATTCTTATTAGTTGTTTAGACTTTTAAATATATTATGAGGAGAGTTAAGAACATTTTAAAACTGTCAATATTTTTCACCGATTTCCACCCAAGATTCTACATTTCCTGTCTTGAATAATTCTAATTAGTCGGGTTCTGACTAATTTTATTAGTTACCGACCAGCAATTATATTAGAATGTTATTTTGCAGTTAAAAAAAGTTCAAGTTGTTAAATTAATTTAACCATTGATAAAGTTATTAGAAACTAGTATTTTATATGATACATTGAATTTCCACTAATAGGAAGGAAAAGTTTTAAAAAATGTAAAAGGATTCAACTTTCCAGAGGATAATTTGCCCATCAAAATAAATAAATAAACTTATTGTGATTAAAAAAATACACTTTTAAGTCGAGGTTGCATTTTTCTCTTCCCTTTAAACTGCTTAGTTTTGAAATTGTGTATGATATTAAAGAAGAATGGAATTATAAACTTTGATGATAATTATTGATAAAAAACACTTAAAGATTGAATTTTATTATTAAAGAAAATACTATGAAAGGCAGACATCCCAGATATAAGGATAATAATTTTCTTATATAGTGGTTCGTTCTCGACTCGGACGGTCACAGTTACGATGAGGAAATGGGATATTTCAGCAGATAAAGGATGCAGATTCAGCAGATGACTATTAGGACTGAGCCTGCGTTCCCGTTTCATTGTTATCATTGAGTCAAGTCAATCAATAAATTCATATACGTTCGAATACGGGGAGTGTAACTTCGACGCTATTATTGAACTTAAGCAATTTAATATGTGAAATGTTACTGAACATTAAACATATATAAACTATAAAATTATTGTAATTCTTTGCACACGCAACGATACTTTTTACTTTTTCCAAATTTTTACTTTTTTTATATAGTCCAAGGTCTTTCAATTTTTTTTGTATTTCTTTTCGTTATAATATAAATGTTAACAAAAACTATGACTGATTAAATAAGAAATTTGTAGAAAATTGTGTATACATGTTTTTTATTATAAATTTAAAAAGAAAAGGAAACATGATCACAGTATAAAGAAAAGTGAAATCAAATTTCTGATTTTTATCATAATGTTCTTGTCAGATGCTATTATTTTTTTTTAATTTTACGGAATTAAATAATATAGTTCAAATGAAATTAAACTAGTTTGAATTACAAACCTCCTCCTTTCCATCAAGAACAGTCGTAGAGTTCTTTTACATTTTTATTCTTAAATTCAAGATAAATGCTCAGTTTTTAACTTTTGACAACATTTCATTCTTTAAGCTTTGACGACAACAGTACAGCGAACATATTAGATAGGTAGAAAGTAGGACATAAGGAGCACGAAAAAAATATTCCGAGCTTATTTAGTTTCAGATAAGAGTTTTCTGGCATATCGTTTTGGTTCAATGGGAGAGATTCATAAGAATTTTTATATCAATTTCTTTTCTACTATGATATTTTCGCTCAGCTTTCTCCTGAAATTGCATTGAAATTTTACATAAAACTCGGGTTTGATAGTAATTTATTTAAAAAAGTTTGTATAAGCCTCAAAATCAAAACCGCATACACACAGGAAATTAAATAAGATCAAAACCCAATCAACTTAGAATCCATGAAATCATACAGCATTTTTCTAGTTTTTAAAAAACACATGCAGTTCTTTAGTATACACAGATTTGAGCATGCACATGCACGCACGCACACACATGTTCTCCCTCACACACACACGCTCGCTCACGCACACACACACGCTCGCTCACGCACACACACACACACACTTACACAAGCACACAGCTCAAGAAATTCCAGACAAGAAATGATCGATGTCATGCTTAATTCACAAGAAATAGAACCCAGCCCTCATCCATATTATTTATGGTAAAGATTCAAGAAAAGAAATGAGTCTTACTTTGTTCTGGGATTTTTCACAAACGAAATGTTTTTATTTATTTATTTCGTTTTTTGCATCTTGTAGATTACGTTTCGAGTCTAGCATACATTTTCTTTCTCGAAACAAAAACTTGGCATTGGTTTTATTGCAAGCACACAAACATAAAGGATGCAGCCTGGACGTATAAAGTTTTTTTCTGGCCTCGTAAGTGCACCATATTTGGTCCTTCAATACTGCGGATGAGTTAGACTAGAGCTTACGTACAAAGCACTACTTGAGGTTGAAGCTCAGTTAGAAATACAACAGCGCCCTCTGGAAAGATATTCTTTAGAAGGCCGAGAAAATAAAGGATTCCATCCTCCACGCTTTCTTTTTTCTTTTTCCCTCGAAAACTGAAACAGAAGGTTCCTGAGTAGTTTTCGAACTCGCTGTTATAAAGCTCACGCAACAATCGTATTTAAAATTCTTCATAGAACTTGGTTTCAGAAAAAGATAGAGGATCAGCTGTAATGCTTTCTGCGAAGAGTTTCCGAAAAATAATAGAGATCTTAACAAATCGAAATTTTATATTTAAGATAACCAGAATTCTTTGGCATGCGTTTGTGATAAACTGTTACATCAATGCTATCGAATAATTTTAAAAGAAAAAAATGAAATTTAAAAATTATTAAAAATGTGTACCATTATCGTTTGAAAATCGGAAATATATGATGAAAAATTCAGTGACATTTCATAGAAATATACATAAATATACACGTCCGCAACTTATGACAAAATTTTATTGGATATATCAATCGCATCAATTTAAAGAACGTGAGACATTTATTTCTTTATAAATACATTTTTTAAGCATACTAGAAATAACAGCTAGTTTCATTCATATTAATATTTGGAAATAACTGCTACTTATTTTAAACGAAATAAATGTTACATTTTAACACGATATAGAGATTGTGATACTCAATTGCAAAATTGCTATGCAATACAAGTTTATCTTACTCGAAAATGTAATTATTTGATAACGCCAGATGACTAACCTAATCTCTCAACGAGGAGTGATTATTCTAATTAATTGACATTGATTAATGCAATTATCAATGAGATATTTGTCTGTTTCTCTGTTAAAATTACACTGCTACTGAAATGTATTCGAAAATCTGTAAAATTGATTACGGAGCATTTCATTTCGATTAATTCAGAAATATTTTCTTCAGTTCTTCAGGTAAACTGACATTTTGTGAATTCAGTAATTTCATATCTAAGTATTTATTTAATTTCGTTTGTATTTCATGCTTATTATGAAACTTTATATGGATTTCAGTAAAGCGTTTCAGCATAAAAACAATAAGATTTAGAGAGTAAATTTGATTAAAAGAAAATTTTTTCATTTTATCCTTGAAATATCTTGAAATGATGTGATAAAATATGAAAATGAAGTACATATTAAAATATACTACATTTCTTAACATAAGATATCTCCTGCGTTTTGAATTTCATATTCTTTTGTAAAACGAAACAAGGAATGAACTTCAATAAAATTAATAATACATTTAAATCAATATTTTCTTTTTTATGTGTTTGAAACACAATATTAATATAAAAAAATGTGAAAAATTTATCATCTTTTTTTACCAAATTAGGAAATGTATAATTTACGTGCATCTGACTGGTTCGCATTTTTTTATCATAACTGCTGATTCTCATATTTATTCAAAATTCACAAAAACTCCTAGATTTATTTCCAATTCATACCAAGGATTTCTTTTTAAATGTGCTTGAATTTTTTATTGAATAAATTCATTATTTATTTCTTTACTATAAGCTGAAAAGGTTTCAAAAACTTAACAAATTTTATGCTCATAAATATCTAAATAAAGTATTCGAAATGGATGAAAAAGTTTATGAAAATAAAAAGTAATAATGAAAGAAATTTCAGTTTTGTAAAAGATAATCTATTATCTTTTTATGTATGCAGTTTAATGTTTCTAAAATTATTTAAACTCTGCGTTTTACTTTTTAGAAAAAAAAAAGACTTCTACCAATCAAAGAGCAATGTTGAATTTTAGAATTATTGAGTCCCTAATTTCTGGAAACTGTATCTAAACTTGACATTGTTCTTGAAATGAGACATCTTCAAACAAGTTTTGAATAATTTATTTGACTATATATAGTCTTTAGAAAAAGTTGATATGTATTTTCCAGAGTAGTTCTTTCTCAAGAGAACTGTTTCTTTCTCAAGCGATATATAAAAAAACGTTTTTCCCATTGATGTAACTCAAATAATTACCCATTTCCCCAGAATATTTGAACTTCTCAAATCCTTAGGGAGATTTTAAGTATAATGAGAATATCGTTAAATCTTTTATATACTAATGAAAATCACATAGAAAAATCATACTAGCATTTAAAGTTTATCTTTATGATTTATATTTCTATTTTTTTAATGTTTTTTATTTAAAAGATAAAAACTTTTATAAGCATTTCGCATCTTCCAAAAGAAAAGACACTTTTAAATAAATAAACAACAGCTAAGAGTAACTTTTAGTAAGACATTTTTTTTTAAATTTATTTTCTTTGATTTTTAGAAAAAGAAGCTTAAGCATACTACTTCGGAAATTCATAACTTTTGTCTTTCATTTTTATATACATTTTCTAAAAATATTTGTATTAATTCTCATTCAGAATAAAGTGAATCGTTAGCAAAAATTTCAAAATAATTTATTCACATTATAAAAGGATGAGATTTATATAATGCTTTGTTACATTTTTTAGGCATAAGAAATAATTAGGTCAGATTTTCTGGAGCCTTCGGGATTTGCATTTTATTTCAGTTCTATATCTTGACCCCTTTCAAAAATTTCATAAAAAAATATGAAGAATCTGAGTTATTTCCATTTTGTTTATAAATAGGAAGATTGACAAGATCTCTGAATATGTGTTTCTAACTGACAAACATACATTAAAACTATAGCACAAGCAGAGGGACATTTGACCTCAAACCTCTTTTGAAAAATGAGATACATTGTTTCTTTGATTTCTGTTGTTCTAATATTCTTCTTTTCCTCCATGAAGATTTTGTTCAAACCTTTTTGAAACGTAAATAATCATCAAACAAGCACAATATCGATTTATTCTCTCACTCAAGGAATACAATGGAATTATTGAAAAATTACAGGCACAAATAAACAACAGAATTGAAATAAAGATTGACAGAGTAGCAGTGTGTAAATATTCTATTTCAAAAATTATGTCTCCCTTTGGACAGACCTAGTAAAATGCGTGATATATTCAAGAGAAAAACTAGTATAAAGATGCATTTTGCCCCAAATTATTCTTTAACAAGAAATTGGTTCACCACAAATGTCCATGGTAGTTTGCTTAATTCTTTTTGAAATTCTCCAAATAAATAAATATAAATTTAATATAGCATTTTAGGTAGTCATGCAAGAAATTACAATACATGAAATTACGAGTTCTGTTTTTCACATCAATCATTCTATACTTTATATACACTATATATATATATATATATATATATATATATATATATATATATATATTTATACTATCTATCTATCTATCTATCTATCTGTCTGTCTGTCTGTCTGTCTCTCTCTCTCTCTCTCTCTCTATATATATATATATATATATTTCCATGCATATGAAGTATAGGGAAAGTATTGTAATCGTCAAAAAAACTCGTATTTGCGATTTCGACGAATTTCCATATTTCAGAAATCCTTATGCCCGAAAAACATGAATCTGTCAGTATATCTATCTGTCTGTTAACTTGTAGGCAGGATAGCTTAGAAAAGCTTTAAGAAAGATACTGATTTTTCGTATATGAATTTATGACCAAATTTGCAGATTTAAAGCAAATTTCGAATGAAATCCATTCAAAATTTGTTTAAAAGTTTGTCTTTTTGGCTGCTTATGTACACGTGAAATCTATTACTACAAAACACGATGATTTCGGTAAATAAAATTTGATACACAGATTTAGCATTTAAAATATCGACACATTAAATTTCCAACCTAATTCGTCAGTCGGTTAATTGTCAATTCATACTTATGTATTTACATAAATTCAATGACTTATAAATGAACGAAATTCGGTATGTTATCTTTTGATTGCAGCTGTAGTATTGGGTCAAATTTTATTATTAATTGGCCGATAAAAAAATTTCCTAACTGTGGGTTTGCCAGATATGTACAGTTAAAATGTAATATTCATAACAAACATATATAGTGTCACCCGGGGCCCTATACAAGATCCACAGTTTGTAACGGATGAAGGAGAATAAGGCTTTTATTGGAAAGGACGAGAGAAGGTTTCGGTGAGACTACGCCCAGTTGTTGTATCCCATAATATCGTCAATTTTTACACAGAAGTTATGAAATTCTTTTACGGAAATTCCCATAAAAAAGATCAGCTATGTCGAGCACAAAATGGCTATGAATGCAGCTGTCGAATTTTGGCAGTAAAATTGTTGATTCTCTTTTTCTTTTATATTTCTTTTTTTATGTGTCCATAAGTCGAATTTAATCCGGATTTCTTTGTTATTGCTATATATTTTTGGTCTTTTTGGATTAATGTAAACAGATAACAGTAAAATATAATTGTATAAATAGTTTTTTTTGTCTAGATGATCTGTAGTCACATATCACATCACATATTCACGTTTGCCGAACATAAAGTCATTTCATAGATATATTCTTTACTCGATTTTCTCTCGATTCAAATTGCTCTTAAATTATATATAGCTATGAAACGAAAGAAATTTGAAATTCTATATTATAATTCCGGTTTAAAAATGAAAAATTCAAATTAAATGTTATTTCCATAAGTGAAATAAATTGTATTTTCTATTAATCTCATGTTAACTGACGTTTACTCACCTAAAATCCTGTAATTGAATTCAATAATTTATTTATATAATCTTTATAAAGATAAAGATGTCAGTTTGATGGGGAATGTCCGCTATACAAAATTCTTTTGAAAAAGATTTTTTATTTTATTTAAAACACCTTTATAATTTTAAAATAGCGTTTGCTTAAAAATATTGTGCAAATAAACAAAGCCTTCCATATGGAAGATATGTATTGTGTCCAAAGAAAAAATAGTCATCATCAGTACATTTTAATTAAAATTAAGTATGTTCGGGAAATGCATTTACATAATAATCAAATTTTAAACAGATATGAAAGTATTATTGGTCTAGATTAAATTTCTTCCTCACTATACACTATTTGTTCTACTTCTGTTCTATAGTGGAGGAGAATGGGGATCAAAATTATAATTTTCCTCGTTTGCTAAATCACTGAAGCAGATATCATTTAACAACCTACAAATTATCGAAGTCACCATCGTTAGTTTCCTGAAACTTCATATTTTGAAGGAAATATACAGCATTCTCCTTAGGCCTTTAAAATAATTTCTGCATTTTGATTTAATAAGGAGTCTGAAGTTTTACAATCCAGAACATAACGGTGTTCGCTACTTTCAACTTGATACGGATAGTGTAATTAGATTATGTATAAATGAATAATGAATCTTAAGTTTTAATCTGCTATAGAAAGGTAAATGAGTTTACAAATATTATTCCATAACAGTAATTCTTTGGAGTAGCTTTATTAAGAAATCATTAAATATATTCTTCCTTAATTTTAGTCCTCATGATTCTAATTGTTGAAGCAGTAGTTTTCCCCGAGTAGATTTAAAAAAAATTACTTCTAATATATTGGTACAAATTTAAATATTTATTTTTTCCGTACGTGATATGTAATGCTTTATTTTTATAATGTTCTATTTAAATAAATCATATATATATATATATATATATATATATATATATATATATATATATATATATATCCTACTCTACACGGGAACTGTTAGGTTAGCAAGAAATCAAAATGTTAAATATTGTATAGCTGAGATTTTTTTTATTTTGGAGAGGTGGGGGCTTCAAATAGATTTGTGATATGAGTTCCCTTGACGGTGTTTTGTGCTAATGTTAAAATTCACTTTTTGAAATATGAAGATATCAAACCTCCTTCTTAGTAATTAGTACATATTTTTGAAAAGAAAAAAAGAAAAAGAGCTTTAAAATCAAAATTAGAATTTTTTAATTATTTATCTTTGAGCTTACTTAATTTCAGATGTTCGTACAGGGCTTTATTTTTTTATCTTCGCCTTTTGTTTCATAACAATGATGTATATTAAATATTCTACTTGTATGTGCGTCTTCAGCTTATTCATCTCTTCACTTACCTGTAACTAATCTTGTGCCATTTTATGTATAGTTTTTACAGCCAAATTTTGCTAAAATCATAAATAGGTTGATAAAAAGTACGGGAAGATTGAAAGTAGTAATCATGGGATTTTTAAAGTTTGAAGTATCTTTGAAAATTACAGCATCATTCTAAAGATAATTAAAATAAAAGCAAACTGCCGAGTCGTGGATAATTGGAACTAACCGAAATTTCCTTTAAATATTTATTGAAGATAAATGATTGAAAAAGGAAGAATCATCGAAAGTTAATACAATAAAATTAATCTCTAATGGGGCAGAGTTTTAAACATAAATTGGGGGGGGGGTATAAATAATATGTGGCATCCGTTGTTAATTTTTATGCGTTTTAAATGATTAAGCTAATATTGCATTTTTTGGGCATTTTCTTAAATAAAACTATGAGATTTATTTGCTCTGAAAAAAACCAGGCTTAAAAATAAATTTGTGAGTCTTTAAAAGTATTTTTTTGTTGATTTGAGACAATATAGTATAGAAACAATTAACGTTACAGAAGTTATATAAGATATTATGCAATATTTTATTTAACATTTGAAGAATAATAACGGTTGAAGAATACTAATTTGTATGTATATTTTAAATTTTTAAATCTTGAAAAAAATAATTAATATATTTTTAGAAGTTTAATTTTGATAAATATTTAAATATACAAATCGTAAAATGAATAAAACCCAGTCTTAATTTTGTAACAATGTTCACAATAGAGAGAAAAAATTCGATTCAAATTCAAATGTTTGAAATAGAAAGAATATTTCAGACCGCAAAGTATTGTCCTAAGCTAAAATGAGTTCCAGAGAAACTTATCTTCTAAATCTCTAGAAACAAATCTAGTCTACCGACAACTACTTTCAATGTTGATTTCTACTGCAGCCGGGACAATTTTTTCCAACTGTTTGCGAGGAGTAATCTGCGTAGGCTGAAAAGAAAAGTTTCATGAATGAAAAAGTTGCATTTCCTATTGCTCGTTCAGCAGACTGTGTTTTTTTTTTAAGTTATCGGACAAGAATATAAAAAAGAGAAAGAATCACCTCTTGTTCAGGGTGATTTGTAAGTTTCCAATTTCCCTTCCATATTTTCCCGCCTTTTTTCTTCTTTTAAATATAGGTCCACCAATCAGAGGAACTGCGGAAAATGTGTTCGAAAATCGAAGAAGAAGCAACCTAAACCTAAAAAAGATAGATCACCAGATGCGATTTCCTCTCCCCAGAACAAACCGGTTCGATTGGAAGACATCAGCTCTAGCTAGGAACATCAGCATTTTCTTTTGGTCCTGATGACCTAGAACAAAAGGGACCGTCCATTTCTTCTTTCAGAGCCTCTTTTCTCTTATTGACACCGTTTTGACGAAAAAACCCTTGGAGATTCCTTTCATCTTATTGTAGTCTTTCTTTCTGATCAAATACCTCGATGTGGAGCTGACAGAGAGAGGTCTCACGGCAAACCCCAGCTGTGCCACCTGAGGCGCCTCGTAACGATAATGGACACGAAAACCCCGAATCGTAAACACATTATACTGACGAATGGGAAGCTGTAACTTCGAATACTCAAGCCCTTGAAATATTACAGGCACCCACTTAAATGCTTTACTTTCAAAGTCTGCAACGCCTTTGGACTGAGAGAAAGATGAGATTCCACTGCAAACGCTATCTGATGCCTTATTCTTAAGGAATTGTTGTTAGATCATGTTATTACTCATAAATATCTCTCAAAACTAAGGGATCTTTGCTATTCTCTCATGGAATATTCCTTCACTTACTATTTGCCTATATAGAAGATAGTCACTTAGCTAACAGGAAGGCATGAGTGTTTCATGTAATATATAGTCATTCATTGTTTTTCCAATATCGAAGGCATGATAACTGTATTTATTTTAATAGACAAAATTTTTTTTTCTAAATGTCTGAAATAATATGATTTTTTATACGTAACTATACTCCGTATTTGTTATTTTAAGAAAAAATGATAATATGCAAAAAAGTACTGTAATTTTGTAAATGCGAAGATAAATTTACAGAAGATATTTTTTCCCTTTCAACGTTATTAATATTACTACTTTTCCATTTTTTGAGAGGGAATTATTTTTATTATATAACAAAGCTACTTAGTTGAAAATTTATTTCGAGTTTTAACTTAAATTATGTTTATTTGTTATATTATTTTCATTGAAAAATTGTTCCCTAAAAGATGCAGCATTAATTTTACTATTAATTAAAAATGTATATAATTTCTTAAATACATTACGCTTATTTGACGTTTATTAGACGTTGCAAATAGAAAGTTCTAGAAATGCTGTTACAAATTATCAATTGAAATAATTAAAAAGTTTTCGAACACTGATATTATGAGATACTTGTTAAATGATAATTTTTAATAGTATCATTTTTAATTGATTAGTGCTTATTTGTATGTAAAAGTACAGTTTTGCTATTTTAGTCGACAATGTGTTAAAATATTTCCATTCATGCCAGTACAATAATAGTAGGCATTGCTAAAAATTTAGACAACTTTTACAAAAATTAAGTTGTGCGTTTAGATAATTGATGCGAATTGCTTCCTTGGATTAGAATTTGTTGAATATTTAAAGTAGGACTAAATTTTTTATTTCGGTTTCAAAGTTTATCGAAAAAGGCATTTGTGTTTTTAATTAAGCGAATGGATTTATAAACAAGCATCATCGTAAAATAAAACAATCATAATTTATTTTTATTTGCAAGCAAATTAACAGAAGCTGACATTTGCTTTTATATTGAAAAACAAATATTGACAAACAGTAATAGCAACGGTCAATTTGAAATATCCAGATGTTTCTTAGTTAAATAAACATTAGAAATAATTTTGATTTCACGATTTTATCTATTATTTAAAAAAAAAATTAAGATTATTTTGAGAAAAGCTATATATGCCAATCTTAAATTTTGAAAATAGGAGTCTAAAATTAAAGTAAATGATCCAAACATGGATTCACACACAAAAGATGAAAAGTTACCAGACGTTGTCTAATGATACTTAATGCAAATTTTAACTGTAGAGCTATTTGCAAAGTAATAAAAAATCAATTCACAAATCACATCTTCATTAAAGGTGCAAAAACAAATATTTCTACTGCACTCAAATTAATGGTACTTGAGAATATTAATTTTTTTAGTGTTCATCAGTGGTAAGGCGAGAAAACAGAAGTCTTATACTACTTATTGTTAGAGGGAGACAGTTTTAGACGTCTGTTAGAGAAATTCAAGTCTTTAATTTTTTTAAAGAGGGATATTTCTTTTTGTTTTTGTGGGTATTGTTCTAAAAAAGCAATTTTCTTTCCATACGTAGCCATTCAATTCTAGCGTGAAAAGCCTATCCAGCATTGTTTACGCCGTCATAAACTATATTTAATTAAAGATTAGAGCAATTTTTCTCGCTCACAACGAGTGAAAAAAGACTTCAGTTGCCTTTCGCGTTAATTAATTTTTATTTAATCTGCTTTCTTAGGCAAACAGACTCCAGGCTATTTTTTCCCCTAACTTAGGCTTTTTTTGCCTGCAATTTGGGTTCTATTGCTACCGAAATGCCTTCCATTCTTCAACAGCCTTCGCCATAGATTTTTTTAATTATCATTAGACTCTTACTGATGCAATTTAGCTGAATTATGTTCTTTAAAAACTTTTATCCCTGACAATTTATTATACAATATAGCTCTGTCTAAATTAGTAAGTCTATGAACATCGAAAGAACCAATTCTCAACTGATAATGACATTATTCGTTCGAGTGCTTCACTTAAAAACGGAGTTTTATTACTAATAGGAGAAACAAACTTATTCACTCTGTCACATCTATAATTAAGTTGCACAAGTTTTAATTGAACAGATTAGCGTGTCATAAAAAACTGAGCGAGATTTTAGCTGACGGAAGTCGTGGAGAGAATTTTTAATTAAGTTGTAAGTTTTTAGATCTTTAAAATACAGTATGAATGATGATCGAATAATGCGTATTATATTAGAAACTGCACTGTTAAAAAATCTATGTGCTTACTGAGAAAATAATGTTTGAAAAATTTTAGAATTTGGTTTAATAGAAAATTCGTTTTATGGAAAAATATAACTTAGATATGTTCAACATTTTTTGAGTGCATATTTAAAGAGTTACTTATATATATATATTCAAATATATATACATAATATCATATAAATATATATTCAAATATATATATATATATATATTCAAATTTCGCTTTAACGCTGTCTATTAAAGAAAAAAAGTAGATTTTTCGCTGATCACATTTAGGGAAAAAAGCATGTTTTTTAAAAAAATTCCCTTTTTACTAATATTTAAATTTTCTTTGTAAATTTATGAGGCAGCTTGTATATATATTTATCATGTATGAAGATTTTTTGTAACTCTATGAGAAGAATCATTTTTCAAATTTTGTGCATAAAATTTTACTTTACTAGGACTAATAGTTTGTTTTTTTTGAAAATATATTCATCCAGGTTGTGTGAAAAGAGAATTATTTCAATTATTTGAGCAACGTGAAGCGTTGATAAATTGTTTTTTACATATGAATTATTTCTTTTACATTACTGTGATCGCTTTTATTCTTTGTGTTTTACTTTGAATGACGTTAAAAGTATTTAACACACTTAATGAAGTGCATTTAATGATCAATGGATTTCCGCATCTTGGAAGAAGCAGAAAAAAGTTAGACTCAAAATTTAAATATTTTGATTCATGGAATTCTTTTAAGGACGTATCAAATATTATTTTGTGGAATCTTTCTCAAAAAATAGGTTTTTATTTATTTTATTATACTGCAAGCCAAATTGAAAAATTAAAAATATAATTCTCTATTATAATTATCATTCCTTTCCCTGAAATAATTCTGTATTCTGAATCCTTTTTGTAATATTATTATAAATCTATTTGTGATTAGAGCTGAATGAGGATTAGAACATTTCAATTCAGTTCAATTATTTTTAAAATTGTAACATTTTTTAAATTACATCAACATGAAAAACTTGACTTTGAAGTCAGTTTACAAGTTGCAGTTATCAACTCTGTAATAAAAGATTATAGACTTATTTTAGAAATTTATTTTGCATCAATACATCCGAAGAAGAGAACAAACTAACAAAAGATATTTTAACTTTAATAAATGAAATGCATCTAATAGAAAGCAGGAATCATAGTTTAAAGCAAATGAATTAGCAATTTACCATACTAAAGCGGATTCATTGATTCTCTGTTATTTACTATTATTGATTAAACTTAAAATTTAGTTCCAGATTTTGTAGGTAAAATTCCGAAGCGTTTGCCTAATTTAAAAACATTCATCACAGTATGGCCACTATGATAGGGTGGAAAACGAAGTTTCGTTGGGGAAGCATTACGTTTCCTTCTTGACAGATTACAACTGAAATTTTGTTGACAACTACATTTCGCAAATTATCGTCCAAAGCTCTGGTTTGGCGACCATATCTTCATACTTATCTATTAGATATTTCTGCTGATAGTAATAACCAGTACTCTCAAGGATTATTGAAACTCCAGACGTTTCTGGCAATTTACATTGTTCAGTGTCATAGTAAATACCAGAATAAGAAAATGGAATTTATATTATAAATTTAATGTTGACAATCATAATACTTTAGTTAGCTTCCTGCCCGCCAGAATCCTCGCGATATTAAAGCACACTGGATTTGTTCTGATATATCGAACGACCAGTATGTTTAAACACGCTACGCACTGATAATGGGAATTAAAATTCGAATTTACATTCCATCTGCCATCGAAAGAGACATCTTTTTGCTAGTTTACTATATCCCAAAGAAGTATTGTGTTTTGAAAGCTAATACGTTAAGTATTCATAATGTTTTTGATAATTCGGAGACCATAGTAATGCTCCGATGAAATTCTATCTCTTGTTTTCCTGTCACAATGATTGTGTAATCCTATCATTATTTTTGCTCTTACGCATTGAAAACTTATAATTCAGTTTTTTTTTTTTTTTGCTTTTTAAGTAATTTTCACACCTGCGTAGTTTGAGAATTTTTTATTATGCGTTATTTTACTCTGGGGTTGCACTAAATAAGGATTAGGTCACGAACATCCCAGTCTTGTACCAAATGTACCAGTTTTTTATTATAGAACTGTGATGAGAATTGAATTTAAAATTATGAATATTTTTTTTTAATTATTTTCTAAAGTTCAAAAAGAAGTCGAATTTAAAAATTACACTCAGAGAATGTGCCTATGCATCTAGTATTTTATAAAAAATTCTCTTTTACAAAAAATCCAACAATTTCTTTTACAAAAATCCAAAATTTTAATCATCTACATTTTTACCAGCGAATATCAAACAAATCTTTATTATTTCGTATTTATCATGTTCATGAGAGCTGAAGATATTTCAAATATTTCATCAACTGCTCTAGAAAATCAAAACCTCGTTAAATTTAAGAATAAATTGAGGATTCATCATTAAATATTGAAGACAACATTTAAAAAGTACACTTTTTACTGAAAACTGTTCTGAACTGATTGTGTTAGTCTGAATTTAAGATTAATTGTTTTTAGTATGAACTATTCTTCATTTTAAAAATAATATATGAAAAACAAAAATTGTTTCAATATATTTACTATGTACATGTTGATTTAGAAACAATAGGGAAAAATTTATAAATTTTTAGTATGATGGAAAGCTATAAAACGGAATTCCTTTTGACATTTTTTTATTATCGAAAGATTTAATGATTCCAAATAGGTAAGATAAAAACAACTTGTCCAGAGGATAGGATTAATACTAAAACAGTCCAATATACATAAAATAAATTTGAATTTTTAAGAAAATATAAACGACCAAATAATGAGATATTCTATTCTTTGGAAGAAATGAAGAGGAAATGTCAGGAGTAAAGTCCCTGTGGATAGATGTCGAAGTCTCGGTTTTAGGCCGAGACCAATATCTAGTGGAGATCTTTCTAGCACATGAGCATGTCAAATTTTTGACCAAAAACATCTTCAAATTACTGTGATCAGTATGTACCATTAAATACTAGTGTCCGCCTATGGCTTTAAATTACGAATTCTATCAAGTTATCTATTGCTTCAATAAAGAGATATAAATATAACGAATTTTATTGAATGATATGGTTTAAACTTGTAAGCTTTTAAAGATTTCCCCCAAGATTTCTTTGATGATAAAATTGCCGAATGATAATCGGAAATACAATCAAGTAACATTTAGGTCCCATTCAAAAGCGATATTTTTCCACAGAAAGTATCCTAACAAAGTGTTATATAATTTAGTAGAAATATAATTCATTACGTATGAATTATTTTAAAAGAAAATGCTAATATAAATCGTTAACCGTATTATGAAAAAAGTTATTGTGGCTATGCTTAGCATGTCTTAAACACCTAGGTTGAATTCAGCCACAGTTTCCACACTTATAATATAAGATATGAGAAAGGATACTATCAATTTCCCAAAGACCCCAGAATAGTAAAGTAATTCGAAAAGAATTTTGTTTATTTTATATTTTGAACAGCTCTATTTTTTCGAATTTTTTAAAAATTTTAATACATTTTTTCTTAGTCTTTTCATTAGTCTTGATGCAGTGATTTAACAATGTTTTAAGCCAAACCAGTCACTCATGAAAACAATTTCCCTCATAATTCAGCATTTGTGAACAAGAATATTTATAATTGAAAGGAGAAAAATAGCTATCGACATTTTTTGAAAAATGTGTCATGATTTCTTTGTTAATGCTGTAGATTTTACAATAAGACAATTCGAATTTCCTGTATACCGGTTCAAACTAAATGGATTTCTTGATATTTAATTATTATAATATGCAAACAGTTTGAAATGTAATTAAAGTTGAATACACAAAGAATCCAAAATATGTTGGTTATGCCGACAAGTACCAATGGAAGTGCACACATGTCGATTGATAGGGGGCAATATTTTTTGATAGAATTACTATTTATATATAATATTAAGTAGTAATGCTTTATAACTACATGTTTTATATCTTCTTGATGATACACTTTGCACTTTAAGAAGGCATAATATTGCCACATTCAATTCACTCTTATTATCTTCTCCGAACATTATAGAGGACATTTTAAATTTTAATAAATAGTTGAAGTGTGTTTAGTTATTCTCTTATTTTAACTTGAATTAAACATGAGTAACAAATAAAAGAAATCTTGATACATTTTTTTTACCTTTCCTTCATCTTATTTTCATTGAACAAATTTCTCCAATCCAAAATCTTCCAATCACTAGTTCTTTTGCATTAAACAATTTTACTTAATTAAAATTGCATCATGTTCATAAGATAGAATTTCCAATCAATTTTCCAGTAGTATATATATTTAAGATTATTTTATTATTTATATTCCATAACATTCAAAAACATGGGTCGCGAAATATGTTAAAGAATAAAAAGTAGAAATAAAGTAATTACTTTATCGTAAATAAGATATTTTCAGTACTCATTTATAAGTATAATATAAAGCAATAATTTTCTTTTAATCGAAAATTAAAAATATTATTAAAACTCTATGCGCAATGAATAATATCAGAAGCAAAATCCCGAATATTAATTTAAATTTAAAAATATTATAATTGCGATTAGAATTCTTTTATATTCAGAGTACTTTTCACAGAAACATGTTGGGAATTAGTAATTTTAACTGAATCAACCCAAGTTTATTACTGAATGTGAAGTATGGTAATACTTAATCTTTAATGCATATATTCTAGATAGATCTAGAATACTTATATTAAGTGATCCAGACAGGTATGTATTGTATTAATAGATGACAATTTTATTCAAGTTAATTTTGTACCAGACAACAAGAGCTATTATCTTTCATTGAATGTTCTCCAAGGATGCAGCTGTTGAAATGACCTAAAATAATCTTAAAAAATGTGATATTCAAGGCTTTTTGCTTTGTATGCCAAGAAAATTTTTCCAATGATACCTAGTAGAATCAGTATATCGTTTAAAAACTCAGAATCGGCAATTTTTCAGCAACACATTATTGTCTTAGACAACGCAAATTACAATTTTTTACTTATTTTTGTATTGGAACCTTATGCTTATCTTTAACAGTTTTGAAAATATATATTATGTTATGATTAGGGTGAAAAGGACAATATAATTATTTAAAATATGGGTTCAAATAAAAACCGCATTACCTTTTCGTGGATTGCGTGCTTCGTTGCGATGGTAGATTGGTCAGTGCTTTGTTCCTGGGTAGATCTTGGGCAATATATAAAAGTAAAATTCTTGCTTCTACCATCAGATCACTCGAAGAAGCTATAATAACATAAACATGACTGAACGGTTAATATATGGACTTAAAAAGTAGAAAATAATAGGTATAAAATTCTTTTATCGGTATTTTTAAAGAAAATAATAATTCTTAATAAAAATTCTAGTATCCCGTCGCCCCTAAAAAATCATAGAAGCGCGAGGCACAGAAAAGAATAGAAGAACGGTATATAATTACAATGAATGAAATGAATACAATGAATAAATGAAAAAGATTTTAAATCTTCTTTACCACAAAAAATAAGATATTTTTTAAATGTGATTGCAACTTTAATTTATTTAGAGCAATTCTATTTTCACCTGTGTCTTTTACTTTATCTAGATTTTTGATAAAACATTATTTCATGTAGGATAATCTCTAAAGATTATTTTGGTTTCTTTTGTTTTTCTACTTTATCTTTTATTATTCTTCTAATTAAAAACTATAATACTGTTTATTCGTATAAGAATATTCTGTCGTTTCACAGAAAGCAATTTTAACAACCATTCAATGCTTCAATTACTTTTTTCGATGTTATTTAATTTAGCATCTACGATATACAAATGGTCATTGCAATGTTTTATATCTTTTATGAAAACTTTCTTTTCTTCATATTATAGAGTCCTGATCTCATTGCGAGATTCAAACTCTTCCCTCTCTTCCCTGATAAAAATTTAACCCGATATCGAAAAAAGATGCTTCAATTTATAAATCTTCGACAGTTTTAAAGAATTATGTCATTTAAACTTGAAGAATTAAAGAATAAAATAATCTTTTGTGTTCTTTATGGATATTTCATCCTAAAAGGTACTTACAGATGAAAGGGAAGATAGGGTGGGAGTGGGGTTTGAATCCTTGTAATAATCCTCAGATTAATCTTTATAATGTAAAAAAAACGAAAAGAATTCTATTTTGTATTCTCCTTGGAAACTTTAAGAAAAATTGGATATTACCCAGGTAACATTATGAATTTTAAATTTGCCTTTATTTTCCTTCTTAAAAATCTTAACTTGATTCTAAGAAAGGCTCTTTAATCTAAATCTTAAATGTCTGATCACTTTTAAAATTTGCATTTATTTGAAGAAAAAGAAGGAATAAGTGAAATGATCTTTTATATTCTGTAGGAACATTTCCTTTTGAAAGGTACTCGTTGAAAGAGAGGAAGGAGAAGGAGTCCCAACTTCAATCCTCAGATTATTACAAACAAAAAGGAATAGAACGGCATTTTATTTCCTGTATGAAATCTTCTTTTATCTTAATATGATATTGCTGTTACATTACAAGTTTTAAATTATATTTTCGTTCCTGGGAAGAATCTTAATTCAACACTTTAGAAAAATAGTCTTAATATTCCAACTTAAAAATTTTGGTTCATTTTCGTTATTGAAACAAAAAGAGATAATAAGTAAAATAATCTTTTATATCCTTTATTAATATTTCCCTGTAAAAGGTACTCGCTGAAAGAAAGAAGGTGTGGGGGGGGGTACGAAATCCTCGGATCAATGGCTCTCTTCGAATCTGTTGGCGAGAAAGTAAAACTTGGAAGAGGAGTGCCTTTCCCCGGATTAATTTCTTAATTAGTCATCTCCCTAGTGCGCACGACAGTAGACGAAACCAATAGGAGGAACATTTCGATTAGAGTTTATTTAGGTTAAAATGTATGTAAATTTTACTTCAATTCAGTCCTTTCACGTGACTGCTTTTAAAACAGCATTAACGCTCCGTGGAAGAGATCGAATAGATAATTACTCCGGCGAATAGTATGGTTGTTTGCTGAGCGTGCCAAGCCATGCAGAGCTGCATGTCCATAACCAATAGGGATGGAGACACCTCTAATGCCACCCTTTTGCTCGAGTGTGGCACTGCTTAAAAGCTTCTGCTCAGCATGGGTCATTATCGGATTACAAACTTCAATTACAAGCAAGGGGGGAAGACACATTCTTATCACGTAGATCCATTATGTGAAGATCTTGCTGCTGCCTTTTCTCTCTTCCTCTTTTCTTTTACTTTTAGAGGTGGTTTCTTTTCAACTGAGAAACAAAATGGATAAGTAAGATTCTTCCTTAAAGCGTCACACTTTGCTACTTAGTATTCCTCAATTGTGGGATATCTATATTCATTCTTAAATTTTGTGGTGGCAGAGGGGATATTACTTTTGGTGCTAGAGTAAACGCAGTGATTCATTTAATTAATCGCAAAATTTCAAACGAACTCACGCAAAAATGGAGGGGGGGGGGACCCATAGAAGGGTGATGCGTGCTCAGGAATAAATTGAGAAGATGGCGGTTGATGAACTTTTGGAGTGTTTGCAGTAAATTAAAACGTATTAATAGAATAAGTGGAAAAGAATTTTTCTTTAAAATATCGCAGAGTAATGAGGTTGGAAGTAGTCAGGAAATTTAACGATTCACAAAGAGTTGCAGTATTTAAATTTTTATTGTATGAATTATTTATTCTTCATACTTTCTGCCATAATGGTATTCCTATGGATTGCTTAAAAGTATGCAGGATAATTCTGGATACATGTTTAAGTTATTATTGAAAAGGGTCCATAGATTTTTAATCCCTGCTTTTTTAGTAAGTATTTAATTAAATGACATAAACTACTTTCGAAGTTTGATTTTTAAATTTTCAAGTTTTCAAAGTAACGACAGGGAAGATACAGAAAAAAGCCTTTTTTGAAAAAAGTTTTGTGGATGAGCCATTTCAAAGAATACTATTGGAAGAATATATGTAAAAAAAGATTTTTGTTATTTAAATTAAGTAATAGATTTTACTAATAATGAAAATTTAATATTTGGTAAAAATTCGAATAATACTGAGAATTTCAGTTCAGTAAGATTAAGAAATAAGAAATATCGATAATCTCAGCATCTAAAAAAGCATTTATTAGCTATCTTCATATATTAAAAAAATTATTCGAATTCAATTTGCAACATTATTAACAAAAAGTTCATATTTATAAATAAAAATGTTATTTGCTACTTCAAATTCTGAATTCTTTTTTTATTTCTTCTGTAATCTATTTGACCTGGTCAATGCATCAGATAGTTAGCAGTAACAAACCTCATAATAGCAAGCAGGAACGCGCATTTGTTAAAAACATTACCATTTTTACTCATTAAATACTTTGAAGGTGATAAAACCATTTTAATTATTTAAAAATAAGCAATTTATATTTTTTCCAAGAAATATTTGTTAATGTTTATTCCCTAAATCAATGGCAAGAAGTTTATTTGCTTTTTTGCAGAAGTTCCAAAATCATTTTTTTTGTGTTTTTTTAAAAAAGAAAACAAATATCAGATATGATGTATTAAGACATTAGTAATATAACGAAAATAGCTTTTTGGCGGAAAAGGGTTTAATTTAAATTATATCGTATCATTAAAAAAATCACTTTAATCATGTATACTTTTTTAACTCTTGTAAATTAATGTAATTATATCAATTACTTAATTTAATATTCATATTTTGTTATGAATATTCATTAATGTTCATATTTTATCGTTTCAAAACAAGATAAATTTCTTACTTTTAATAGAGAACTTCATAAACTACTATTTCAATTTATTTTTAAAGTTTGAAACGAATTTCTCCTTCGTATTATTAAGTTGCTATTAAGACGTTGGAAACACAACCGAAATTGCTTTATTGGCGTGACAAAGATGGAAAAGCGGTATAAGAATATCTGAACGTTTAGTTTATCTCCACAAGCAAAACAAGCAGTAGCGGCCATTCAAGCCTCGTTTCACGCAAAACGAATACCGAATTATGATAAAAGAGTTGGAGATGCATTATCGGATTTGTATTTTTCAGAGAGAAAAAAATGAAGAGAGCGAATAAGAAAGGTGATTGTCTTGAGAACGACTGTATATAAAAATAATAAATAAAAAATAAAAAACGATGAAAAAAAATCGAAAGTATAATAATCGTTTCCACCGTTCTGAATCTATTGGGAATACATCGAAGGGCCAACGGTTATGAGGAATCCTTCAGTCATACTGAAAAAATCTAGTTTGCTTCCTTGCTAAAGAAATGAGATGAATCCTATGTCAGACTGCTCTGCAATCAAAAATGACAAATTCCCCGTAATTTTCGACATGCGCCATTACGCAAATGAGGATGTAACGTAAATACGAAGACATTCAAAAGCATCGGCCTTTTCTCTCTTTTTTTATTATTTTGATATAAATCTTTTCCATTTTCTATTTTTCAATATTTTTTTCTTCATTTCTTACTTTTATTTTTGCATTTTTTATTTCCAGCTTAGAAAGAGGTTCAGTGTCTAGAAAGGCGAAATCTAACAATAATAATGCAGTATCAGAAAGAGAGAAAATGTGAGATACGAAGAGGATTCTCTGTTCTTTCTTTGTAATAAATCACTGCTTCCTCATATACGGATAGTTTGGGGGACATTCATATTATTCTTATTGCATGTTTTTATTGATGTTCATTAACACTACAGCTATTGCGCTGTTTTATTATTACCTAAAGAATCGAAATTAAAATTATTTTTTATGCAAATGCTTTAGCTTGTTAAAATCTGACTTTCGTTTTAAAGCGGAATAGATAATTTTATGCTCCTTCTTTTTTTCAATGGCCATCTAAATGTTAAAGATGGCATGAATGGATATTTTGTATGAATGAAATTTTCTTATACTTTTCGAATTCGTCATCAATAACCAAAAAAATTTGAAAGAAGATATAAAGCTAAAAATGAGAACGAGCTTAGCTTTTTAATTAAATTTGATATTCATAAATCTTCGTTGTAAATTTGCGTTACTAAAAAATAATTTTTTAAACACATTGAAACATTAAAATTTATGACAGTTAATGAAAGTAATAATTATTATTTTCATTAGTAAGAAGATTTTCAATGCTTTTCTTTAATGATATTAAAACTGTTTTTACAAAGTTTTTTATCCTTTGCAACAAAATCGTGTTTAAAATCTTAACTAACTGCATTTTAAAATAGGCGCATAAGTTGAGTACCTTTCACACAATCCTAAATTCCAATTCCAGAAATATTTAAATACATAAAGCCCTTAGAATATAATACATTATGTAAAAATCTTGAAAAGTTTAAACTCTGACTCTAATATAAGGTCTTATTTTTCTTGAAGAGTAAACCCACTGTATGGAAGACTGTAGACTAAACGTTGTGTATAAGCTTAAATGACTCATAAGCGATGTACATATTTTTATTCAAAGTATATTATTTCCCATTAATTGCGCATGAAATATATCACGAAAATAATTTAATTTCGCCACTTGTTAAATGAGAACTATTTAGTTGCAGTCGAATTCCCATTGGGTTACATATAATTCTTAGTTCGCTTTCCAGAATTTGTATGAAAAAAAGTTATTTATCAGCTTAATGAGTTGGGTCTCAATTCTAATAGCGTTTGTAGTATCTATGTTGGGATTTATTAATCATTAATGCAAAAAGTAATGATGACAGTTTTGTAAGAAATAAAGATGGTCAAAAATATGCCGACGTTTCTTATTATCGAGAAGCTAATTACCACAAAATAAAACAGCTGATGTATGTTACTTTAGAAATATATTTTCTATCATTCTAATAATATTTCTTTATATAGAGTGCCGTTTCGATTGCTGTCTTACTCAAAATATTCTTTTTCAAACATCAACTCACACTATTGAATACTTGTTTGAATTCTTCAGGTTAAAATAGTTCAATTAAATATTACTTTTCGTAATTTTGAGCAACCGAGTAACTCACCATTCCAAAATTTATCTAATTCTGATAGGCAGTTGAGAGTTCTTAATATTAAATGAGAGTACCCATCTATTTAGCATATTTAAAGAAAAAAAATTCTTTGAAAATACGTCTTACTTTTTAAATATTCAATAGACAAGACAATTTTTTTAAATTTAAAAATATGAATGCGAATTTTATATTTTAATTGATTTTCAAATCTACCAGTTAATTCTTTTTCTATAGAAACTTGTAAAAATTCCATATATATCAATCATTGATACAAGACTTAAAACTTCAATTTTTGAGCCTTTTCTAAATAAATTCAAGCATTTCAGTCAAATTATTTTAAAGATAAGTAAAAATACCCAAAAGTTTTCAGAATAGCTAGTTTTTCTCTATTTTGGAGTACATTTCAAGTTTTCTAATACATCCTTCTATAAAGACAAAACAAAAAATCATTAAAATGGAGCACAAACGAAACATTTTTTATAGGTTCTTAGTTTATGATGTATATTTTTAAAGTAAATTAAGGGAAAAAATTCGTGAATATAACAGATTTTGCACAGATTAATTTTAAACAAAGTTTCACTGGAGATAAGTGGAAGCCAATTACAGTTGTAGAAATAATTTGAGAGATATTTAAGTAAGGAAAAAAACTCTAAGTCAAAATTTTGTGCCAAATACTCGTACATAATTCATATTGGCCTAAGTGTTGGAATAAATAAAACATTATTAAACAAAACACAATAGTAACTCCATCTGCATAGCTAATCCAATGTTTACTAGATTTATTGGCAAATAATAGCTTAGAAAATAGCTTCAAAAATTAAGGAAACATTTATAAAGGTTTCAGTGACTATTTAAAAAAAAGTTTTGTGCGCTTTCTGGTAAAAAAATAATATATAAAGAATTCATCTAAAGGATCGCTTGGTGGAAAATGAAAATCAACAGCATACTGTTATTTATATTTCAATTATGAAGGACTTTTTGAGAAATTAAGCATCTAATATTTATTTGTCAGTTATTCTAAGAAATTTAAATTTAAGCTTGCTTTATTATTAATTGCTAAAATTATCAATAGCTTTTGATTATTTTACGTTTCGAGAACAATATTTATCGATCTATAATGAGATACAGGTATACAAACTTGAAATTCGAACTCTTATTTAGTCCTGTTTCACTGTTAATAACGGAAAACATAAGATTGATTTTTCTTAGAGCAAATTTACATGCTAACAATGGAAATAAAAACTGTAGTAAAAAATATTGATAAAATGACCTATTTGCTACACTTGTATACATTAACACAAATTCTAAATCTTTTTTAGCATATATCCTGTAGTTTTGAACTCATTTGCCTAAAATTTTAGGCCAGAGGATAAATCATTATGTTAAGCTTTTAAAAATCAATAAAAAACTAAGGGATGCTGTTAGAGAATTTGAGGATAATAAATGGGAATATGTAGATGTTCGCTGATGCCAAATCAATTTGCATATTTTTTAAATAGGACATTTCCAAAAACGGAACTACAGTTTTTACTTTGAATTTATCTTATATAGGTAACGAGTAATAATAATTGCCAGGATATTTTTTTGGATGAGTAGTAGTTCCATAAATCTACGTGAGGTTTATGCTACTTAATCCTTGTATTAAATATTGACCAATAAGGTTTTCACAATTTTTTTCAATGACAACTTTCCTAAAAAGTATTCATACTTTTGTAAAAAAATATAAAAAAATAATAAATAATAATAAGCAATGGTTTACAGCACATTTTCCCTGAATAACAGTTTATGTGAAAAGACAAGAGAGAAACCAATTTAAATCTAATAAAGTTGAAATTTGATGACTTATTTATAAAAAGAATTTAAGTCTTTCTCTTACCTCCTGGACTTGGCAGCATCATTTAAATATTTCGGGACATAAATGCATTATTAACCAAAAGAACGTCTATCCATATTTTCCTTGGAGTAAATTTTCTCATTACGCGGATGACATTTATTCCCTATCCAAAATAAATTACTTAGATCACACATTTAAGCTTTAAATTATTAAAAATAATTAGATGGTAACGATCACGGATAAATCTGCTCTGGGTTAATGACAGTTCTCAAAGGACTTAGCTAAGTTCAAGTATAAAGGATTCAGTGCAATTAGCTTGTAGTCTGTGTGTCGCCTAGGTTTGAATGACACTATTAAATAGTAATAGGGTAGATAAAAGATTCTATCCCCAAAGAAAAAAGTCTGGAATCAGTCGATAAGATTTATTCGCCCGATGTTTACGTATCTGGTACCCTTCAACTAATCTTAGTCTAAGATTGTAAGTAGCGTTTCCCGTGCTGTAAGAGATTTTTTTTTCCAGCGGACGACCGCGGTATATTTCAAATTTCAAGAGAGTAAGGGCATTTATTTTTAATTTAAGATGACGTAGTACATAAAAATTGTTTTAGATATCGATTTTTAATTTATTAGTCTACTTCGTTGATCTGACCGATTTATTTATTAAAATAAAATTTCAAAATCATACCTCTTTTTATTTTAGAATTTCATTAGATTTTTAATAACAATAACAAATTAAATATATTCTTAAAGAAAAATTTTAATGTCTCTTACCATCTTAAATTTTCTTAATTTTTAATTTCTCGTTTTAAAATTTTAAGACTTGTTTTAGATTTTAATTTGAATTTCCAAATGCTGTATATATATAATGCCATAATTTATCCCATTAATATGTTCACTCTGTAAGAATTCACCTATTTAGTTCTTTCTTATATTTAGGATAGAAAATGAGATTCAGCTAAATGTACACCTTTTCACAATATACAGCAATTTAGAGTTAATATTAAATTGATTGTTAAAAGTATATTGAAATCTTCGGGCAGGTTTGCTTATTTTCTGTTATATATTTCAATAAATTTAAAATAAAAAAAGCTGCGAAGAAATGAGTGAAAATTTTTATATTCTAAAATGCAGTAGGAAATTGAACAATGAGAATTAAATACAGAATTTTTAATCAACAAACGATTAAAGTAAATTTGATTTTATTTGAATATACATTTTCTGTACTATCAAAACTTTTTCTTAAATGCTGTAAAAGGCTAAGAAGGTACCATTTTCCTATCCTTATGTTGTTTAAAGGATGAAGAATTACAATTTTTAAGCCTTAACATGGATGACATTTATTAATTAAATTTTATAAAAATATCTCCAAAATGATGTAAGTGAATTTCAAAAAGAGGGAGAAACTTTCGCCTGACGTGCCAATATAACGATATGGCGTTACATTTTGAAGGAATTCTTTCTATTAAAGAAATCAATAGTTTGCTTGATAAATTGATTGCATCTCTTTTATTTATTTAATTCAGTCGCGTAGTCTTTTTTTTTTCTTCTCAACAACATGAATGAACGTATTTACTTGGTTTGAATTGCTTATAAAAGCATTTACAAAAATTGGTTTTCGTTCGAAGATCACCAGCCTTTTCTTCGAAAGCCTAGTTAACGTAGATCAGATGTACAAAGTATATGTGATTTCTAATACCGGTTTGAAATATAAATCTTTTTAAACCAAGCCAAAACTTCATGAAGAGCATATATCACATCACTGGTTGTATTACATAATATTACACCTATTTATTTCATCTCTGGTGAGTATTTCGACCAATGCGAGGCTCTTGATTAAATTTTGAATGTAACTTCGATTGGAAATTGTAGAAATCAATACTAATTTAAAAATACTGCTAAAGAATATATTACTAAACTGATGATAAATTTAGAAATCGATCATTTCTATTACATTTTTGAATTTGAAAATATTCAAGTTAGAAAACACTTTAATCTAAAGACAAAATGTTGACGCAACAAATTTTGTTCTGCTGCTTTACAAAAAGAGCTAGGCATGGCTTTCTCTTCTTATTAATTGATAGCATTTTCTCCAACGAAAATTGCTAATTTTTAAAAAAATGTTTAAGTACTTGCCTTCAAGAATTTCTTAATTGGATATCAGGAGTGAAGTTTCATGCAAGTCTTATTTTACGCAACATTTCCGAAGATTTCGAAGTCTATGAAAAAGTCTTTTTATGGGTTATTAAAAGCGATAAACTTTTTGATTAGAGCATTGCCTTCAGATTATTAAAAACAACAAAGTAATCCATTATGGCTTGATAAGGCTGAAAACTGTTTCTTTAACACCGTGAAAAGACAGTGGGAATAAGTTTTTTGCGTAATAAAAATGATGCTAACTTAATTACATTTATCGATGATACGTCTGCGGTCTCCCACGCCATTGTTTACAGTAATTAACCCCAAACTCCCTTAAGGAATTTTCTAAATTAATTCCTGGAGTTTCCTATTTAATAACAACTATTGTGGTGCTATTTTTTCACAACACTTTTCCAACAGATATTCAACATAACCTTTTAAAACAGCTAGTTTTTTCACAATCGTGCTCAGTCTATTTATTTGTTTTCATTTTTTTCTCATTGTTGTTTTCCGCAGGCTGTTTCGCAAGTCTGACCTAACTCAATAAAAATTCATTTACCGAACATTACCATTAAATAAATTAAGATTAGAGCTTTCTCTCCATTTTTTTTTGTTGATTTCCAACTCCAACTATTGGGTAGTATGAATAAACCACAAAAGGCTCTCCCTTTGGGATTAAAATTTACGTTTTTCACGGTAACAGAGAAGTCAAAGGGGAAAAAAGCCCCTGCTCGATTTTGACAGGAAAAAGAAATAAGCCGTAAGCTCAACGCGGTATTGACCGCGGTTTCCAAATCGGTGCTTTGGTCGTTTTTTTTTTCTTCATTCGGGTCCTTTCACCCAATCTCTTTATTTACAGAACCGTTATTCTTCCCGTGGTTGGAGTCGTTTCTTTCTTCCAGATCAAAGTAACGCACCAGAAACCACTCTTGTTCCCATGCTTTTAAAATGACTTCTTACGGTCTTGCTTGGTTTCTTTATTTAATCCGGCGAACTGACTCATCGAATTCATCTCAGGCGAAAAAAAAAAAGAAAGAAAGGAAAAAAAAACTTATTGCAAAGTGATTCGAGTGGTAAAGGAAGCAGATTCTTACAAAGTGAACCTGTAAACCGTAACTATGCCCCTAGCTTTTGATTTAGTCGGTAACATTTCTTACTGATCAGAACGATTAGTTTAGAAGATCAGAAAGAACTAATAAAATATGATAGAAAATTACGTTTTAAGAAAATTTTGACATTAGAAAATGCTAACAGAATTTCATAGCAAAAACATCAACTAGATAAAAGCTTCTTTAAAATATCAATGGCAGATTCTAATTCAACTTTCAACTCAAATATTTAATAGTATGGAATTGAATATAAACTTAAACAGATGCTAGACTTGTAAATACTGCCACTTACAACTTTCGCAATGAGGAATTTACGATGTATTTTGTAAAAAAAAATTTCTCTTCTGAAAAAACGATATCATTATAGCTTTTCATTGAAATGATATCTTGTAAATCTAGATATATCTGCATGTGTACGCCATGCTATTTTTAAACAGTTCTGCTTCACTTATCATATTTCCTGTCTGTGAGGAGGAAATTCTATAATCTATTTTGTATTCTTTTCAAATGTTTTGAAGTTTTTTTTTTTTTTTAAGAAATTGTAACATTATCATTATTTTTGATTACAAAATACTATTTTCTTATTTTTAGCACATCATTATCAATTAATCACTAATCAAATAACTTATTGTGATTCTGCTCCATATGGAGTGAGTTTCAAAATTGTTGATATCAGGATGGAAAGTAGAAGACAGACATGATAAAAAATGCTATTACTTAGAACATTAGTAAAAAGTATGTTCCTATAAACTGTTCTTAAATTAATATAGTATTAATTGGATATATATTATTTATAGAAAAAGCATTCCATGGAAACTGTTTCGCTCTACAATTCTCAATAGAGAACTTGGATGATATTGTTTTAGACGGTTTGAAATATAAATTATATAATTAAAAAAACTAATTTGAGTTTTCAAAAATCCTTAAAATGTTGATCAACTAATCCAATGAATGAATAAGATTCCATACTATTAGTGAATAGTATATAATCTTATGACGATATCAATTATTTATCGATAAGACTACATAGAAATGAGAATTAATAAAGGGGTTATTTACCCTCAGATTTGTTTGTTAGTGCTGAATGATGTGCTTGCATTTTTCCCATTTTATTCGTATTTAAATTTGAATTATTCTATTCACATTAATTTAATAATATATTAGTAATACTATATTAACGACTTTATTAACTTATATATAACTATATTAACTTATTGTAGTTACTATATTAACGACAAGAACAAAAGCTATTATAATAATTATTACAATGATCTATTTGCTACTTTTGTGTTTATTAAAACCACATCTAAATATTTCTTATCATATATTTCCTGTCATTTGAACCGATTTGTCTAAAATTTTATGTCTGAGAATTTCTCATTATGTAAAATTATTAAAAATCCGTGGGCTGTAATTGGAGAGTTTGAAGATTATTTAAAGTGAATATGTAAATGTTCAGGATGAAAATACAATTTACATATTATTAAAGAGGGCCCTTTCCAAAATTTAAAAATAGTTTTTTCCTTAAATTTAACTTACATAGATTACGATGATAGCAATTGTCCAGATACTTTTTTGACGGACTTTAGCTTCATAAAATTGCATAGGATTTATGCAACGTGGTCTTTTCAAAACTTGTTAACAATCACATCAGCTGTACTGATAGAATGAATAATATTTAATACTTTTTGTAAATAATATATAGAATTATAATTTTCCGATGGTACGGATTAATTATCAATAAGAGTATCTGGAAATAAAACAATAAAATGTTTATTCTACTCAAAAGGTTGTTAGCGGTGAACGACGCGCTTGTATTTTTCATACTTTCGTTTGGTTATTGAATTTTGATAATTTTGTTCATAATTATTTAATAATTTATTAGTTAATACTTCCATTTAATTGACTGTTTCCTTTCATAAGCAGTTTTAGGCCTGAATTTGAAAAATATGTATTTGCTGGTAATCGGAAGTAATCTGTACAATACTAGAGTTTCTAAGTTCGTGCTAACTTTCAAGATTAAAGCCGCTTCAGTTAGCTTTAATGCGAATTTTATGATGATTTTACCTCAGGATACTAGAAAGAGACTGACGTTATTTGACTTTAGAGTCAATAAAATATTCCTAGACTGAAAGCCGGCTACTAATTTATAGAGACGATTCGGTAGGGGATGTCTTTGAATGGTTTCAGGCGAAATAAAGCCTTTTCTTATAGTTAACACATGAGTTATATGATGCGGAAATTTTATCAATTGATTCGAATTCATTTAAGAAATTAATGAAAAATGTTTAGTTAATTAAATAAGGAGTTGAATAGTTATTTGTTGTGTCAGAATTTATTTTCTAAAATATTCTACAGATTAATTCGATAAGTTAAACAATTCAACTCCATGCAGGTAAGTTAAATGAGTTGATGGATATGAAATAATACATAGGAGTTTTCCATTACACTATTTAATTTTTTAAAATACTTTTGCAATGCAATCTAATATTTTAATTGAAGTGTATGAACTTGCATTCTACTTTGGTTACACTAATTATTGAAAATTTTATAATTATTTAATGGTTTCTCATTTGACATTCTGTTTTCACTAAATTTAAAATTTATTTTAACACAAGTTTTATTAACACATTTTGATTAAAGTACTTATTATAAAGCTGATTTTTTATTTTTATTAATTTTCGCATATTTTCTTCTGATGATTTTTAGTCTCTAGTTTGCAATTAATTATTATAAGTATTAATCTATTTTTTTTAATTCGATACAAATTCTGGAATTCACTTGCAAAAAAAATCAAAATTTATTTCATAAATTTGACTAGATGAAAATTAAACTTCTAAAAGGATTACAAAAAATGAGAAATTTTTTTAAATCTATAATTTATACGGATAAAAAATTTCAAATGGTTAATACTTCAGAAAGTAAACAAAAAGTTGATTGTGATTATCCATCTTTATGAACATAAAAAGAGAAGTTAAATATAATCTCCGTATAGAAGTTAAATATAATATCCGTAATAGTGACACACAATTACGGATTGAACTTTGATATCAAATTGACAATGCATTGGTTAATATACGATATATTTATAGTAAAAATATTTTAGTATTGTTGTAAGAGATATAACTGTAGAATTCAAAGTATTATCTTATAATATATTTGGAGGTTAATAAATAAGTTAATGCATCTTAAAATTTTAAACGAACAGTTCAAATTTAAAGAGGAAATAAGTTAGATAAACCAATTATAAAGAAATTTCAATTTATATTATTTTTTTATTCATATAAGTTTAAAATTTACAATTGTGATAAAATTTTATTTTTTAATTACCGACTGTTGTTGTTTGAGTCTTGAATCTGCTAATAGTATGTTATTCCTCATGATATCTTCCGTTGTAAAATTGTGACCCTTTCCACTTATTTTTAAATTTGCGACAAATATTTTAGAAACATTCTGTGTCAATAATTGGATAAATTAATGTTAAATAATTTCTAACTTAGTATTACACGACTTTATAAGAAGCATAAATTATACCTTGCACAATTATGAAAGAGATATTAGACATATAAATTAACACGATTCTCGAGTCTTGCTATATGAATTTGAAAGATATTTGCCATCATCACTTTTCTTAGAATCATCCTGGCTACAAGCCTAAACCTGCATTTAATGGAATATAGTTTTCTTATTTTGCTGAGTGTAGAAAAATATTAATCTCCTATTGAAATAAATAAGAAGAATTCTTGAACGAACAACAATATTTCTTTGTTATTATGGTCATCTTTTACTGCAAAAGAAAAGACCATTCGCCACGATTTACTGGTTGCTCCTACATCACGGGAGAAGCAAAGAAAAATAATGAATCCTTCGTTAAACATCATTTTTTTTTCAGAATCCTACAAATGTAACCTTTTATAAAGGTGTGTTTGTCTTAGTTCTTACGCATTATTCTGAAAAACACGATGCATTTTATTTCCAATCAAATGTCTTCAAATATGTTTCAAAGAATATAAATTATGAAAATACTGTCCTTTGATGATATGAGTTATTGAGAATTCACTAATAAATTACAAAATGTAGACTGTTATTACAGGTTCTAAGAAACACTGCAGAATGTAATATATCCATGCAATGATTATCAACTCAGTTTAAAAGATTTCTGATAATCTCAGCAAGTCGTTATAGCTCAGAATCATTCTAGTAAATAAATAAAAAATATTTGCTGTTCGGAAAAATAAAGGAAACGCGTGAGATAAATACTATTTATTAAATCAGTTTATTTAATATATTTTAGGAGTAACTGATAATCATCTGCACATTGAAAATTGCTGAAAGAGAATTGTTTAAAAATGTAAAAAAGCTTCATAGATATGAATTTTTAAAAATCGAACCTACGCGTTGTGTGTTTGATTCTAATTCGGTGATATTGAATCTATTGGGATGCTGTACTTATCATGTGAATGGATCGACTTAAAAATTCTACAAAAATTATTTAATTAATTGTATTGCTTGAGCTCAAATTTAAATCTAACACAATATTCAACTAATTTAAATTTGTAAATATTAGAACTAATTATTTCATAAGCTGTAAAATTCTTATATTTACCATTAGCTTTTGATTAATTTCGGGTTGATATAATTAAAATAATTTCACTAATTAGAATTTCTAAAAAATATTTCAAGAATCTATTTGTGAAATCTATCAAGAAATCTGAGAAAAGTTTATATTGATTACTTTATATACTGATACGGATGATTTATGATATTGATTAAATGTTTGATTTTCCTTAAATAGACTATCATGGAAACCTTTTAAATCCAAAGTTTTAAGCCGTTGCATTCTTCGCTAATATTTTGAAAAGCTGAAGCAGGAAAAAAAACCTGTAATGTCTAGGAAAAGTGAATTAAATTATTATTAAATACTTTCATTTTTCAAAATCCTTGTCGTTTCGTCAAAATCTTTAACAGACTAGATTTTAATGAAGTGACATGAAATGTCAAATGTGTACTTCAGAATTTTACTCGATTGAGAAGTGCAGAATTTCGCTCGATTGAGAAATGAGAAGTTTGAAATAAAAATAGAAATATTATTAAACAGCAATACCAAAGAAAGTACAACTAAATACTTTATGAACTGGATTTTTTTATATTAAGTAAATAATTAAACGACAGCTAAAGATTAAAAAAAACGAACATAGCCTTTGAAACTTTCAACGAAATGAGAGCTTCTGGTAATAAAATTATCTTTTTCATCATTTCTGTTTCACTGAAGACTAAATGCAAGGTTAATAACATGATTTTTTCTCATTTCACATCCTCATTACAGATTGCCTTTTTCGAAGTTATTCTCCTTTGGCATGATCACAAAAATATCTAAATAAACCTTAACGAGTGAGATGCTTTGTGCAATTATTTGAAGCCTGATGTAAATTTTCATGGGGATTCTGTCATGAATTGGAAATGGATGTCCTATTTCCCATATTTAAAGGAGCCACCACAACACTTTGGAGTCTTTGCCAAATACATTTTTCTGATGAAATTAGAATACCGAAAGATATCTTGAATGCATAATTTTCAAATTATGACTTTTTGTTTATGTTATGATTTATATTGAAACGAAATTTCTTTTTCTGATAGCTCAGATTTTGTTTAAAAGTTTATTAATAGCAGTCAATAGTTGTTTCAAAATAGAGGAATGGCATAAAATTTTTTGCTGGATAAATAAAAACTACTAATTTTGTAATGCTATTTGACTTTTTAGATGGTTAAGTTCAACTGAGGAATATTTTTTACAATTAAGATGGGACTGAATTTGTCTATTTGTAAACAAATGAAGCATCTACTAAGAACTAAGCAGGAATGACTCTATCACGAAGGTCATTAAGACGACTTGTAATAATATTCAAAATTGTAATACTATTCAATGAAATATCGTTTTAACCAAGAATTTCAAAAGAAGAATGTAGAATCAACAGATATATATATATATAGCACGAAAAGTATAATCAACAGAATGATGATCTAATTTGTCAAAGGAAAAAGGATAATATAAAAAAGCGAACTCGAAACGTACACGCTGCAAAAAGTGTGGAAATGAAAGGATATGGATTAATGGAATACGTGCAAGTCTACCAACATGATTTTAGGATATAAATACTGTCTATTGGTTTGTTTCCATGAAATTAAGAAAACTTAACAACGAAAATGTCACTTTTCTTATTTGGCTTTAATATTTTCTTTCTTGAAATCAACTGAAAAAAAAAGCTTCAGGCGGACAGGAAATTAAAATCAGGAGCAAAAAGGGCCCAGTACAAGATTTTTTCAATAGCGTATTGCAAACAAAAGTCTTAATTTCTTCAGAATGTGAATGATATTTATTGTATGTTCAATCTAAAATTGATGTGAAAGTGTTTGATAAATCTCACAGACTGTAGATAGATCGGTATTCGTAGTGTTCAATATTAAAATTTTCAAAGCAATTCGATTTTTCATTACGCCAAGTTTTCGTTCTTTCAAGTTCTACTTTAAACCGAGATATCTAATGAACCAGTGTCATCTTATACACCTTTCCTGTCAAAAAGGGGTTTTTTTAGAATTTTTAAAGATTAATAGCATATTCATTTTATTCATCTCAACTTGATTACTGCATGAGATAGTGTATGATTGTTATTGTGTTTTATGTTCCACTTGAGATCTTTGTTTAGCAGATTTAGTCAAAATTATTCAATATAGCTCTTCTTTTATATCGTTTCTAAGCCAGGTAAGAATAAAGAATTTTTAACTGGTTGTTAGATCTTTTTAATCAAAGTGGTGATACAATAAATAAACTCTTCTGCAATTCTTTAATGATTTTGCAGTTAATCTCAGATTTTTACCGAAATGAAACAAAATTTATGTCTAAAAATAATTCTTAGATTTTTTTAAAAAGAAGCCTTTTGGCCACATGCAATGAAGTCAAGCTTTTATTCGGCCATATAAATATATGTAAAGCATTTCGCTTTTATAATTGAAAGGATTTAATTTGATTAAGTGTAAAAATCTTCGCGTTTTTGTAGGTATTTCTCGCCATAATTTGTCATTGAACCAGAAAATTAACCGGAAAGTTAAAAGAAAGTTAAGACTTGAAATGAATTGAAAAGAAAGTAAACTTTTCTAAAAAATTTCGTGTTAATTATAGCAGAAACATTTTTAATTGGGAACTCACAAAAATCTAATTGATTCTGGATGTTTTATAATACGGAAGTATAGCGTTTCAATTTAATCAGTTATAGAATAGTTATATTAATTCAGGTGGAGGTTTAAAATTATTCTCTTTCATTAGAAGAATATAAAAATTAACTCAGAACCTTATTTTCTTATTTATGTCTTATTTTAACAGAATCAATAAGTGCTCTGTCCAAATAGATAGGTGGTCTAATGATCATTAATTTTAAATTACATTTGAAATCAGATGAATAAAGAAATAAATCCAAATGAATAAATCAGGTTTTTTTAGTAAAAAAAATTACGCAATAAATAAGTGAGCATGGTTATGAAAATGCACCATAAATAGTAAATTTAATTATACATGTTGACAAAAGTATATGCAAATCAAATGAGGAAATGCTAAGAAAAAGGTTATAAAGAGTACGGATAAAAGAGCTTATTATTTCTAAGACAGTTTATTGTAATATTTCTCCACAATTAATGGCTTTTTAACATCATCAAAGTTTGTAAACATCTGAAAAAGGAAGTCTTTTATAGTTCAAGTATTTTTAATAATTAGGTATATTGACGCTATTAATATGTTTTTAGTAACAACCGAGGTACTCAGACAATTTACGTAAGCAAAGCTAAACATGTTATTCATAACAGTGAATTACGACGAATTAATTTAATAATATTACAGAGCAATTATTCAGATAGTTTCTTTACAGAGAAAAATGCATGTTACAAAAACATAAAATATTCTTTGTTATCCTTTTAAATCATAGAATAAATGGAAGTTTTTCTTTCATTGTCTCTTTTTGATGAATTTAAATAAGAGATCTATAAATTTGCATCTTTAAACTTACGGTAAAGTACAAAATTCTGCCTTTTAACATTGTCCTTTAAAATACAGAAAGATTCTCTATTACTACAAAAACTAATTTAAACGAATCCAATAGTTTGTCTTAGACAGCCAACCATGATTATTAGGGCAAACGACATTTAAGGAGAGTTTGCGATCATCAGTGAAATAGTATAAAAACACTGTGCATTTCTTCAAAATGAGCCGAATTAAATTTATCTCGTCTTTTTCTCCTGAAATTAGAAGTTGGGTTCAAGATTTTGCTGTATTTTATAAATACTCGAATTGTTTAAAGGAGAATTTCAGCAGGGATGTTTTTCCAGAGCCTATGTGAAAACTGAAAGCTAAACTGTGAATGATGATCAATTTCATATAAAAAGTTTCCCATAAAAATAATTAACTTCCCTTAAGGAAAGAAAAACAAATACAAAACTTCACTTTATAAATAAAATATATTTACTTCAAAAAGAAACCTAGTGTTACCTATTTACGATTATAAAACTTTTCATATATTTTATTATTCAAACTAGTTTTAGTAATCTTCTCTGCAATACAGAATCATTAGTTGATAACTAAATTTATATTATTTTATTTAAAGATTGATAAATCATGCAGCTTTTATTTTGCAACTTGGTGTATAATATATCAATAATTTCAGTCAAATATTATTTAATGAAATGTTTCATCTTTTAAGTTTTGATAAATGATATAATTAAGGCGCTGATATAACATTATATTGATATTCTGAATAGCAGTTTGGAATTTCAAATAACTAAAGAAACAATTAGGTGATGATGTAGGCGGTGTGTTTTACTTTTTTTGTAAACATAAAAGGACACCTACAGAAAGTAAGCCTTGAGAAATCTGTCCAGTTTTTTGGAATAAATTGTTTTTTCGTTTGTATAAAATCGAAACGTAAATGGTTAGGAATATGTTTTTCAAAATAGAAATTAATTAGCATTTAAACATGTTAAATTCATGTAAATTCTTTCATTACTACTGTTTCGCACGTAAATAAAATAGTTTTATGAGACATTATAAAATGTTACATCTGTTAATGATGATTTATTAAAACTTTATAAATTATCCCAAATAGTCTAATTTAGTGAAGCATCATAATAATTCAAAAGATGATCAATGGTTTAATTAGTTTCACATGAAAACTTTAATTCACCATCATTCCTATTATTTATTTAAGGATAAAGGGCCTTCTTGAATGCTGAGTTATAGCTATCGGTTACCTTTCATGTTTGCATAGATATCGCAGATTCTCTGAATCTTGCTTTAATAGAAGACGAAAGCTGTTGCATGAGGTGATTAATACTCAGCCATGTATTATATGCGTTTTAGGATGAGTAGCTAGGATATATTCTGGCCTTTTCCATTGCGTTTCGCATAACTAACGACTTAAGCATCAAATTCCATTTACTAATCTCGCAATTTCCTTTAAAGGTTGTAAGCATTCGTATTTATAATAGAAAATGGCGATGTGGGATTCAATTTAGAATCTAGACACATACGGAGAAATGATTTAAATCGTATAAATCTAAATTTACAATAATTGCTTAGGAAAATGTATTCAATATACGATATACTTATTCAGTTAAAAGATGCTTTCTGTCCATTGAGTGAAAATGTTGTTTCATGTAAGTAGGAAATTTGAGATCATTTATTATTTCTAGGAAATCATCTATCATTTCTGCAGCACCAACCGAAATGAGTTGTACTTCATTACATTATTCTTTTATCAAACGATTACTTTTCCAACCTCAGAATTCAATGCGTTTTGCATACTTTTACTTTCTGGGAGTTTGTTGATCAACGAAAATAGAAAAAGTAAAAAAGAAACTAAATAACAAGAAAGATAAACTCATTTCAGGGCGACCCCGTTAGTAGACAATGAAGGTATCCAAGTCGACTAGCGCTGAAAAATTGGTCTGAAGATCAAATCAACTCTTTCTTCCTCTGAATTTAGAGCCATTAGAGCTGCAGTTTTACCATACCCAGTTGGAGAATGGCCAATTTTTTCTTTATTTTTCTTACTTTCAATAAAGTTTGCCTTTGTTCTTTTAGTTTCTTTCCTTTCCCTGTCTGACTGTTTATTTTTTTCGGTTTCAAATCTCGTTGCTTCTATAAAAACATATCGAATTTATTTTCTTTTGTGTGAGGTCACAATTTAAAAAATCTTTAAAAAATTCATATGTTATTCAGATTTTAACAAATCTATGAACAAATCAATTATTAATAATTATTACAGGTAAAAACAATAAAAATTGATGATCATTATTAATTGCACATCTTACATTATCGAAATGGCTCGGAGAAGATTGATGTGTGTTTTTTTGGCAGAGATTTGTATGTACTATTACATACTAGCAAATTGTTCAACTAAATATTTGTTTATAAATAAATCAGAATTTAGTTTTTTTCACTCACATCTAAGCAAAATCAAAGTTTAAATTTCTCGAAAGGTGAGATAATAAAAAAATTCAGATATTGTGAAATCTCATTTGTATGAAGCATACGAGAAAATGTTGATGTCGGATAAATGAAGAAACCCGTATTACTCCTCTACTTTAAAGTATCTTAGATCTATCAACACCGAAAAGTCAGAAACATCAGCTCAACGAAACTGAGACGGACATCTGAGATTCCTGGATATCACTATGAAAATCTTCGCCTTTTTTCTTGATCGAATGAATACCCGATGTGAGTGCTTTGTTCATTAGAGGCGTTCTCCTAGAAACGCTAATGGAAAAAGAAAGTTTTCGGAAAATTCAAATCATGTAAGATCACACCTTTTCTCAACAGTCATAAGTTTAGTTAGATCCTTTTTTGTATGTCAATCAACAGCATGGATGCCATTGCGGGATTCGTGGGGAGGGAGGGAATTTGTATAATTTTTGAAAGGGAAACATATATAACATACACTAACTCCAATATTCTTAGGATCGGGAAGGTTAGTATGTATTTTTTTAAAAACTTTTGATGTTGCTTTGTCTGTCTATCTATTATATCAACCCATTTGAAGCACTACATTCATATTTGAGACATCCTATTACTAAATTTTCTTTCAGAATGATTTCAATGGAATTTAATTTATTATTCTAAGTCCTTTTAATGCTGTGCATGATAAACAAAAATTAACGAATTATTAGTATCGACCTTCCCTGCCAAATCTATTAGCTTCACATTAAGGCTGTATAAATAGTGAAACAAAATCGACTTAATGAATGTGAAACCATTAATCGTAATTTGAAATTGATGATTGTCAGATAATTCAGATATAATGGCATTTCAAATGGCATGTCGGATGACGGAGACTACATTGTTGAGCAGTCAAATAAGTTTTATTGTCTACATTATGACAAAGAGAAAAGATATTTCGAATACTTACGTATTATCTCTGATTTTTTAGTTTTGAATCTAATGCTGTAAGAAAAACACTGGTACAGAAATATCTACTACTTGCTCCTGCAACTTTCCCTTTAAGTGTACACAGGCCAACAGATTTTATAAAATTTTGTAGTGGAATTTTTCTAACTAATTTTGATTATATTTGGTGCACTATTTTTAGTTTTGAAGACTGTTTTGATCCATCGTTTCTACTTTTGGAAATTCCATATACATAAAGTATGTAGTATTCAAAAATTTAAAGAATAAGATATTTCCCGCATAGATGAATTACATGAAACAGAAAGAAATTGACATCTGTTCCTAAGATGACGCTATATGATAAATAAAGGAAGAATAAGGTATCATAGTTGAGGTCACGAGAAGATTAAGCATCACAAACACTCAAGAGTTAATTTGTGGGGATTTAAATAGAGTTAGCATTCTCCTTTTTCAGATTGGAAGGACACGTATTATTTGCCTGAGACAGCAAGGCTAAACAATTAATTGCATTGGATGAGGAAAGAATAAATTACGAAAGAGAAGGCTGTTGCAACAGAAAAAATACCGGGCAAAAACTTAACATAACATAATTTAAGTTAACATATTTTCTTTTTATAGCGGTACTTTATTTGTACAAATTCACATGAAAAAAAATGTTGTAGCAGAAAATTGTTATCATTATTTTGATATAAATAATTATAGCACAAAATTTTATCATTATTTTGATGAAACTCAAAAATAAATTTTGAAATTCATCAGTAGGCAGTTTAATGCAATCTAATTTTATTCTGACAGTATATATTTTGAAATACATTTAAATCCGCTGAAATTGTTTCAATTTTTTATTTTGCCATTTAGGAGGAAAATAAGAATTCTACGGATTAGAGATATTTAATCTTTTTTAAAGTTCGATTTTTCTTTTTTAAAATTTGTTGAAGAAAAATTATTATTTTATTAGAGTACATAATTTCTTAAACTGGGCTCTAATTACAACCATTTCAATTTTTTTCCCAAAACATTTTTGCTTTGATTTTTATTATTAACTTTCATTTTTAGTCATAGTTTTTAAAAGTTTAGAGTTTCAAATTTAGTTGGAATTATCAAAAATTTTTACAGCTATTTCAAAGATTATTTAGTAGGCTTTCTAATAAAAAATGCACCTATAAAAAGGTACGATTCAAAATTTGAAATTTAGATTTCTTGGAAATGTATTTTTCACTTAAAAATCTTATTCCTTTATTAAAAAAATAATTCCTCGACTCTTTATTTTTTTGAGTAAAAACCTTCACAAAATGTCGTTAATCAAGCCTTAGCTTCATCTGATCTACTATAATGTACATCTCAGGGTATTTGATTGTCGAGGAATGAAGGATTTATTGAGTTTTTCATTGTAAAGAAAATATTTTTCAAAGCACTTGCTATTTTGTTTTAACGTGTGGGAAAATATGTTCTTTTTAAATGTGATAACATTTGGTATCTAATTCTACCGATATAAATCCTTTAGAAATTTATTAATCTTCTGAGATTTAGTTAACAAAATTTTAAGGCTTTGAAAAGCATTCAATAAATAAAATAAAAATATTTGAAGAGACATGTTTTTGTACTATTTTTGTATTTTATATTTTACTTCTAAGTATTCTTGATTATATACATATATATATATATATGTATATGTATAATTATTTATTAATACATATGATTTTAAATATAAATTATTTATATCAAATATACTTTTGTTTCAGATAGAGAAAAATGTATTTGAGAAGAATAAGCATACATAATAATAATAATACATAATACATAATAAGCATAATATGCATCTTTTTCAGCCCTATGTACAAATTTGGGACAAATACTTTATTTTCTCAGAATTGTAAACGCTGTTGAAAAACAAACAAAATTCTCCCTTTCTCTGCCATTTTCTGTGGAGAAAGAGGTTGAAAAGAAATATTTGTGTCACAACAAGAGCTGACTCAGTACAACTTAATTGGCCACGCATGGGGCAGAAAACAGAATAACAAACAAATTTTGTTTTTTCTACCTACTTTCCCCGTTTCTAATTATAGGTCCATTGAATTGAGACAGACCTTATTTATTGCACCGAGTCGTGCTCAAGTGTTCAAGATTTTGTCAGAAATATGTCTGTAGAATGCAGGATGTGTCTCTAGAATACCCTTTGTAGGCGTATTGCATTATATTTGGGGTATTTTTTAGAAAAATAATAGATAGAGTTTTTCCCCCCATCTTTCTTCTGAGTTTCAAAGGGGAAAACCAGGGGAAAGTAAATCGAACCTGTTTTTCTACCCTACCTACAGTTTTATTGTATAATGTTTAATTAATTACTTATTTAAAGGAATAGGAACATATGAAATTGCCAAAACAAATTTCTATACCCAACATTTCGAGTTATATTTTTAATATCTTTCTTCTCAGAAAACATTGAAAACATTAATTAGAAAGAAATGTCGGTCTCGTATTAATAATTTATTTAACCAGGAGAGAAAAATATTTAGATTTTTATCGACACAAGCTTCACCTGCTTAATTTATTTACAACAGAGTTTCATAAATGTTTCCTCATTATTCTCCGGACTTATCACTGAAAAAACATTGATAAGCCAGAACGGCGTCCTGGCAAAGGGATTTTCCTCGCAATCTGACAACCCCGATTTGAGTCTGGTTGCTGTTCTTTTTCTATGTTCTGTCTGGGAGGTCTTTCCTTCCCCAGTAAAAAGGAGTTGCGCAAGCGATTGCGAAGCCTGAGTAGCTAAAATGTACTCTTAGCTCTAGGTGGTGCTACTTAAAAAACAAGAGACGCTCACACGGTTTAAATGCGGTCTGCCTCCGGAAGAAGAAGATAGCAAACTTAAAAATGGAAAGTCTTCTTTATTGTTTTTGAACCTGTTATCTGCAATCAATAATTCTAAATCTTCTATACTTATAATAAAGCTCAATGTGTGTGTTAGCGCTCTACAGGCCTGACCGTTAGACATAGAGCTATCAAATTTGGTACATGTATACCTTGAAGGTCAGGAATGTGCCCCTCAGAGCCCTTTTTTCGAATTTTTAATTTGAATTTGAATTAATTAAAATTTAAGCGAAATTTCGACGTTTTCCTGCTAAAACTTCCGAATATATTATCGCACAAACATGATTTTTACATCAATTTAAAGATTAAAAAATTAGCTTTCTGATAGTATCAGTGTTTTAATATACAATTTAATCTCCTATTTTTAAAAAATTTTCAAATAAATATTTTAACCCTATTTTTTTAGCACGTGACGGATAAAATAAAAGAAAACAATGACGGAAGTTTATATTAAAAAAAAAAAACAACTATCATCGCAAATCAAAGCTAAAGAAATACAACTTTCAGCAAGTGACTGGATAAAATAACATAAATATAAAATGTGATATTTTCTAAATCCCAACACCAAGAACAAAAATTATTGCACAGTAATGAAATTTTAGGAATACATTTGTCTAGGTAACATATTTAATTGATTAAAGTTTCAAGATCACAGGTAGAGCCATTTCAAATGTGAAATGTTGGTACATTAGTAACCGGTGTAACCGCCACAATTTTGAATGCAAGCATGCAAACGTGCATGCATTGTGTTGTACAGGTGTCGGATATCAGTTTGTGGGATGGAATTCCATGCCTGTTGCACTTGGGCGGTCAATGCAGGGACGGTTAATGCTGGTTGTGGATGACGCTGGAGTTGTCGTCCAATGATGTACCATACGTGCTCGATTGGAGAAAGATCTGGTGATCTAGCAGGCCAAGGCAACATGTCGACACTCTGTAGAGCATGTTGGGTTATAACACCGGTATGAGGGCGAGCGTTATCCTGTTGGAAAACATCCCCTTGAATGCTGTTCATGAATGGCAGCACAACAGGTTATATCACTAGACTGACGTACAAATTTGCAGTCAGGGTGCGTGGGATAACCACGGGAGTGCTCCTGCTGTCATACGAAATTGCTTCCCAAACCATAACTCCAGGAGTAGACCCTGTGTGTCTAGGCCGCAGACAGGTCACTAGCAGGCTTTCACCTGGCCTCCTTCTAACCAACAAACGGCTATCACTGCGACCAAGGCAGAACCGGCTTTCATCAGAAAACACAAAAGATCTCCACTCCGTCCTCCAATGAGCTCTAGCTTGACACCACTCCCGTCGCAAACGGCAGTGGTTTGGAGTCAGTGGAATGCACTGTACAGGGCGTCTGGCTCGGAGCTGTCCTTGAAGTAACCGATTTGTAACAGTTCGTTGTGTCACTGTGGTGCCAACTGCAGCTCGAATTTCAGCTGCAGACGCAGTATGATCAGCCACAGCCATACGCCGAATACGACGGTCTTCCACGTGGCCGCCCGGAACCTGGTCTTCTTGAGGCAGTACCTTCCCTTGACCACTGCCGCCAATA
>JAPMOQ010048006.1:954127-979492 GCA_026543055.1 Argiope trifasciata | reverse complement strand
TTAATTCAAATTCTAATTAAAAATTCGAAAAAAGGGCTCCGAGGTGCGCATTCCGGACCTCCAAGGTATACATGTACCAAATTTGGTAGCTGTAGGTCCAACGGTCTGGCCTGTAGAGCGCCAACACACACACACACACACACACACATTGAGCTTTATTATAAGTATAGATGACGTTTCTTCCCTAGAAAGAAAATTGGGAAAATGGTTTTATAAATAACGCTCAATTGAGTAAGACGAAGGCATGAAGAAATTTTAGGTTTGTGTCCTCAAATTTCCTTAATCTCTGCCATTTTGACGATTTAAAAATCCTTATACAAACCTTGAAGATTAAGAAGAATTTTTTTGTCTGATATGAATCATTTTAATTCCTTTCTAAGAAAACTCCTAAAACTCTTTAAACAGGGAAAGCAGCGATAAAGTGGGCAAGGATTTATTTTCATTTGAAGGTTTTTTTTTCTTTCAGAAAAGAAGTATTTAATTACGACTAATAATTATAAACGCGTGAGGCCAGAACGATATTTTTTTCATTCAAATGCTTCAGATGCGAAGTGAAGCGACGTCATTTAAATGCCACGTTACATTGAAGAGAATTTTAATTATGATGTCATATAAAGCTGTTAGTCTCGAAGCTATTAAATAAAAAATATAAAAAATTGCATTCGTGGAAAAGTTTTTGAAATTAAATACTTAGGTAGTAGAACGTTCTGTTTGAAAATGGCTGCTAAGTATTAAAAAGAAAGAGGCTGGAAAGATTCATTAGAGAATATTCATAGGCTCCAAATAATTGCTTTGGTTTCGATCAGCGATTCATGTTACATTCTAGAAGTCAGGATTAATGCTGAAGTTAAATGATTAGGTTGGATAATGTTTCAAAATTAAAATATGTAATTATAGACAGGATTTGTTAAATTTTGGTTTTTAACTTTGATGCTACGGATTACAAGTGCGTTTCGTTACGTTACGCATTAAGGGTAGAAGCAGAACATATTTTTGAAATGAGAATAAAGATGCTTTTTTAACTTTTATAAAATTAGAAAATATAATTTTTAAAGAAAGATTCTTTTTTTGAAAGGTAAGAAATAAAATGAATTAATTGAATTCTTGAATTGTATCTAGAAAAACGGGTCAGCATTTTGAAACTAAGTTAAATTAAAGTAATGAAAAACAGAATATAAAAATGTTTCCTTCATTAGAAAGAAATTGTTATAGGATTCCTAAACAATGGTTTTTGATTTTTTTAAAAGAAAAATTATAGAATGGTGAATTATCTCTGTTTTTAGTTACAAAATTCGTAATATTTCTTTTAAATGTTTCTTCTTACATAAAAGCTATTCATAGCATTCGCTGAACAAAAATATTTCTGTTTTCAAACATATAAATCAAGTCTGAAGTATTTTGTATCGGTAAAAGTTTCAAGCTATTTCTTTTTATCATATTAATTTTAGAATAGGCGCATAGTCAGTTATTTAAGATATTGGCTATTATGGATTAACGTTTCAGATTGAATATCCATTATTCCTAAAGATTGAAAGCCGTTAATGTCCAGATTATCTAGACAATCTGCAAATTCATTGATTTACTCCATTAAAGTGCAAAATCAAGAGTTTTCACGCATTTGAACTAGTAAATGTTTACTATTTTTTATGTTTCGAAAATTCATTTCTTTAATTATAATAATATGTTAACTCATTTCATTCTTTATACTATAGTTTTTCAATTGATTGTTGATTGATTCTGACAACTAACTTGTTATTGTTTATTTGATTATATTAACGTGATTCTTTAGCTATCGAAAAATGAATAAATAACGTTATATCAATTTCCTTAATTGCAATCATATTTTAAAACTTCTGATTCTTTGAGTTGAAGTTTTTCAACTGATTGATAATTTATTATATCATTTAACTTGTTGATTATTTGTTAGTATTAACTTATTATTCTTCATATATTATTATTAAATAAATAAATAAAATTTAATTTCACCGTGCAGGGGCATTGCTGTTGTTCCAGCACATATTATATATTTCACTTTAAATAGCGTCTAGTAGGCAATGTGCAGATTATCTCGGTAAATTTCAGATTATCAAGGTAATTAGGGAAACGAACAATTTTTCGCACTTTAATAGATCAACTTAGTTAGTGTACAGATTAGCTAGCTTGTCTGCAGATTAACTGATTTCTACATTTTAGCGGTAGCGTATTGATTTGGCAATCATAATATATTTGAAAAATCTTTTCTTCCTGAAACATCCAGAAATAATTTTAATATTAAAAAGTTATATGTTAATTATGGAAAATAATTCTTATATAGTTACTATATAATTCGATGCAATTTCTTTTAAATTATACTTTGATTTTTGTGAATATAGGTTCAATAGTTTAGGATTAAATTTTTGTGATTAAATTTTTTATGTGTCATATCGATAAATAAACAAGCAAATTAGGTCTAAAAAGAAATTAGTTCATTTACATTTATCCATATTACTAAATTGAATTTGAAGAATCGAAATAAAGTAAAAAGAATTGTTGCAATGATGAATCAAGTAAGAAAGAAGCATCCATATTAATGCAATAAATTATTTTTGAAGATAAAATTGAATCAATACTTTTATGGTTAATTTTATGGCTTGAAAAATTACCTACTGTTCATGTGCATATGAAATATTAACTCTACCTGTGTCAATACGAAATATAAAATCTATTTGTAATAAAATGTTACGTTAAAATTATGTAGATATTTGCACCATGGTAAATGCTGGGATGAAAAATTATAAATCCTTGAAATTACATTCATAATATCAAAATTTACAAATTTAATGAAATAAAAACAATTTCTTTCTAACAATTAATTTGTGTACCATTGTTCAACATACAAATTTCGTACTATTGATTTGTGTCATTTACATGCCCTTTTCAATATTAAGAACAATAATTTTTATAAAAATATCAAACATAACTATAAATAAGAGAGCATTTTAATTAGGTAACCGAAAAAATTAAGATGGGAAATCGAAAATAAGTTATAAGTTAAAATAAGTTTTATAAATAATTACTTTACCACAAGTGAATCGATCAGATAAAAATAAGAATAAATGAAATAAACCCTACAAAATGAAAGCATAAATAAAACACTTGCAAATTGAAAAATTTTCTTCGTCGTTTTATTTATTCGTTGTAAAAAAAAGAATGTTTTGAATTGGTTTAATATACTAGATAAACATTCTGCTTTGAAGTAATACGAAGTTTATAGAAAATCAATTATGTGCTTTTGAATTTTACTAAGATAATAAACTGGTCAACTGCATGTCTACAGCATTCGTCGAAATTACTTACCTGAATATTTATGATCATCAAATAAAATTATCAATATTCATTTATCAAATTGATCCACTAGGATCTTTTAGAATATTAAGAAAGAAATGGTTTATAAAAAAATGTGAAAATTCTTATTTAAGAAGGGCCTTTTTACCATAATTAAAATTTTAAAGTTTATCATTATTAATAATATTTTCGTTTTCATTTACTTCAAGTCATTTTTCCTATTATTTTCGTTAAAATTCTTCTTCAAAGAAATGTTTAAAAGTCACGCAATGTTTGCAAATAGAAATCTTTTATTTGTAACAAAATCCAAACATTGAAGTTTTTTATAAACTACACATACTACCGTAAATTAACCAAATAAAATTAAAATAAGGACGATTAGATTTAGTTGGATTTCCTGATTCAATACTTTTTTAAGATACATTAGAGCCAAAGAAGATTGTGTAATATTAAAAAGACCTGAAACTGTCTTTGTTATATGAAAAAAAAAATGTATAAACTCAATTTTTTTTTGGAAACTGCATCTAAAATAAACAAATTATTAAAGTTTTTTATGACTATTTAAAATAATGTTATCATAAAATAAGAGATGATAAACCTCTTATATGTAAACCTTATTAAACTTAAAGTTATTTTTTATAGATGTGCACCGAAGAAAAATAATTTTCATGTGTTAGAATTCTTCCTTCGTTTCGTGTATCTGCCGTTGATATCGTGACGACGAATTGCATTTATAGTTATAATCTAGATGAGTTAATCATATTTCAGTATTATCACAGCTGACGCTTTTTTTAATATCTCTTTTAGCGCCGACATAAAAACCCGCTCGACTTCGCCATTCGCTTCAAATGGGTGAGACGCGCATAAAACGGTTAACTGCATGCCTCCAGAATATGTTACATGAGGGAAAAAATAATCTTCAAATTGGTATAACGCATTTTTATCCATGCTGAAATTGCTGGCAATTAAATTTTGTAGCACTTTTAGTTTTCCTGTCGCATTTCACTTAAGCTCAGATGATGAGCTCTAGTGGGCGGGTGGCTCCCATTTTTTTATTATCATCCACTGAGCTCATGAAAACAAGTTAATATGTACATATACATGTATAATATAAAGAGCAGGTCTTTCCGTTACTAAGTTACCACTAAAAACAGAGCCAAATCTCTGAACTCTCCCGAACTACCAAAAGTCATAAAGCTAGGATAAAGCTAAGAAAGAAAAAGACTGCAATTATACAAGCCCCTACATATGTACTGGGGGAGGGAGCCAACGCGGCAAGCAATTTATTATCTTCCAAAGAAAGAAAGAGAGAAAGAAAGAAAACAATGGGTGAAAGATAGCTACAGGAAGAATAATTTATTTGTCGGGTGAACACACGGTATGTTGTTATAGCCCTAAGACCTATATTTCACCCCTACATTTGCATACGAATGATTCAACGCCTACTTTTGGGATTGTGAAATCACAATTGTTGGTGATTTGTCCTTTATTCTTAATGTGGTGCCCTGTTAAGAGGAGTTCGTAAAAATATGAGGTTAACCATTTAGTTAATGAGCATAAAAACGATTTGATTCAGAATAAAGTAATTCTTTTCAAGTTAGATGCTGTTATTAAGTACATATAAATGCATAGGGTGGAACTTACATTTGAATACTTTTATTTATTTGCTTATCGAATAATCCCTCTTCAACGGCTTGAATTAGAATGAAATTGATGATTAATGAATAATATAGATAAAGATATGTATTGCCTTTATTCCATAAAAATATATCATTAAGCATTTAATTAATGAATATAATACTTTTTAATTCAAAAGAAAGCCACTGACCCATGCCAAATGGAATTAGTGAACATAAATTTTATGAGAATAACTTTTATTTAAATATCATATATTTGATGGAACATATCTTTCGTAAAACTATTTTAATACAACTGTTTGATTCAAAAGGGAATTGGATATTAATGATTTCTTATTTATATCATAGAAAGTAAGAAAGTAGAACGGAACAATTTAAAAACTCTTATTAAAATTTCTTTCCAGAGGAGAATGGAGAGAAAATTGAAGAAGCTGATTATTCATCTATGAAGAGAAATAAACTCTTCTAACTAAATAATTCATAATAACTTAAACTAAATAATTCCTCTTTGAAGAAAAAGAATTTTAACGAAATTAATAATAATTTAAATAAGTAAACGTTATTGATAAATATAAAATAAAATGCAATAATTAATAGTTATCAAAATTAAATGTAATTAATAAAGATAAAATTAAAGACAATTTATAAATGTTAAGAAAAATTTATATGTATGAAATGCTCATAAATGCTTAAAAAATCTTTTTCAAAGAAACGAAAGGGAAACATGTTTATGCCTGATTAAACGAATATTGATGATTTTTTTAATATTTATAAAAATCAAAGTCAAATAAAATTAATTTTGTTCCAGAAAGCAAAATTATAAATTATTTAAGAAGGCAAGTCATTACATTTTTTTCTATTTTGTTTCATTTCATTGATTATGTAATTCATATTTAGAGAAAGACAATATAAAATGTAAATTTATGTCGTTGAAAACGTTTCATTTAAATGTTATTAAGATTTTACTTTTTTCTGTTGTTAAAGTGAATGAATTTAGATTAAAAATGTATTCAGATATAAAAAAAGAAACTTTTAACTATTTTTCTCCTGTTTGTAGAAGCTATGAATATTTTGAAATGTTTTTATCTTTTTTTATGTAATGGTTTTCTGTAATGATTTACCTGTTTTATATTTGAGGGAAACATAAAGCACTTCTTGAAATTTTGGATTAGACATTGTGTGCGATTTATGCCTTCATATGATTTTGATAAGCCTGCGATAAAATCAATACAAAATAATATGTTTTATATATTTTTTATTTGGTATTAACTACAGTAACAAAGTATCGACTCAAATGAATTGAAATAATTTTACTAAATAAAAGTTATTATTGTCAAAATGATTGAATTCTATAAATTCTTTTTGAAAAGAATTTAAAGCGTTACGAAGGTATGGCCAGAAAGCGTGATTGAGAACAGGAGTAATTGGAAATGGAGAGAGCGGTATGAATTGGTAGAGTTTTTGATCGTGTATCTTTTTTAAGGCACTCTAAAGGGAAATGAACAACACCTTCCAATTTTCTTCAGTATTATTTTCTAATGTTGGTTTATTTTAGATTCTGTCGGGCTCAAAAAAAGTGAAACCAAAACAAGTGCCACTATTCATTGCCTACATTGGTTAATTGCAAAGTAAATTGCAAATGCATATATTTCAGATCTCTGGGAAATAAGAATCATAACCGAGATTTATTTTTCATTTATTTATTTTTTTTGCTTTCTCTTGAAGAACATTGTAGTGTTTTTAGTTTCTCTCGATAATATTCAATGTAGGGTGATTAGAAACATGCTTTTATAGCAATAAAAACTTGTGTTTTTCATCCATTTGGAGTAATTATATGACATAACTAGAATATTTATCAAATCTAAAAATGCCTCCTGTCAATGATATTCATTATTTTATGACATTAGCAACAGCAACTTTTATCAAATCTACGAGGTAATTTACATACACATTACCTTTGATTAATGAAAGCTGGTTATTAATAAAGAATTGAAACTATTTGAAGTGAAGTATTTCAGAAAACAAGAAAACTGATTTCGAGAAAAGAAAGAAAAAAACTTGTTGCTGAGGGAGGTATCTGAAAATGGTAATTTTGAAATTTTTTCATTAAGAAATGGAAACTGTGACAATGGAAGAAGTGGTTTATTTTAAATCGTCAATTATATATATATATATACACAGAGAGAAAGTTATTGGATATCTTGTGTTGATTATCTTGAAGGTATAAGAATGTAGAATCATTATCTGTAAGTCTGAAGTTTTAAAAAGTTGATGATGGTGAAATAAATAATTTGTCTTCAATTTGTCTTAATTAAGACAGTCTTAAAAACAAATTTTGTTTTCGTGCTTCTTGACAGTTTGATGGCAGAGTTCAAAGAACAATGACAGATTAAGATATTCATATGATGCCGTTTATGTACACTTCTCCATGCAGCATAACTATCAGAGAAAAATAAGTACGATAGGAAACATTTTACATGAAGTGAAAGCTGTAATTTTTACTACTAAACTAAGCAGTTAATCTTTAGTCTTTATAAACGATTTTTTAATTCTTCGGTATACGCATCTCGTATACCATGAAATTTAATCATTTTTATTTCATAAAAGCTTGTTTCTGTACTTTTCCAACATTATTGGGAAAGGAATGATTATGAAATCTTTCTAATTGAAGGTATTGAATAGTTATGATTATATTTAAGATTGCATGAAATATATGTTTTTATTGAAAAACATTTAAAAAATCGAAGTTCCATGTAGTTGAAAACGGCTCCGTAAAATAAATATTGAGACAATAATCAGCAGTTTCTTATAAATTTAAATAAATTTTCTTCAAAAAATTCATTATTGTGATCAGAAGTACAGTTAGGTGTTTCCAATTATCCCTACATCCAAGGAAACATATCGGAATTTTTACGAACAATGCTGTAACTGAGACTATTTAATTAATAAAACAATTCTGAAAAAATACACAGTTCATTGAGTCTTCCAAAGCTTGGATATCCATAAGTTGTAGGCATATTTTCCATTCCATGCCATCATTTCTATTGAAGAAAACGACAAAACTCTGAAAAATTATTTACTTATTACCTGAACTGCCCTACTGGTGGGCCACGGCCTTCGTAATACAAGGTCTCACAACTCCCAACGCTTTCAGCCCATGACGTCAAAAGTTAGGACGAATTGTCTAGAAAATTCCAAACGCAAGTAGTGTAATAGAGTGCGGTTAGTATTATTGGCTATGTTTGAAAATGTTCTGATCTTTTTTTTTTCATATTAATTTTAATTTATTGTTATAAAGATGCATAGTGCGTGCTGCGTTCCCAATTGTAAAAGCAATTACTCAAAAAATAGCCCCAATGTTTCGGTATTTTCATTTCCAAGAATTGATAACATTAGAAGAGCATTTATATCTGCAATAAAGCGGGATAATTTCATGCTAAATATTGCAGTGTAAGTTTGATTTTTTTAATACAATTTTTTTTAATTAGTTCCTTTAAACTGTAAACATTTAAAATTATATTTAACTTCTTAAAATTATCTATGCTTCCATTTACCAACATATTGTTTGCTTTAGCTAAATAATATGTTTTTTTTTTACTGTTACTTTTGATAGTCTTTTTTTATATTTCTTCTTAATATTTAAAATACTTCGTACTGATATTTTTTAAAATTATATTTCATATATATTTTTTATAACCTGATTTAAGCCTAATTTTTGTTTCGTATATGTAGGTCTGTGCTAAACATTTTCAACAAAATCAGTTTTTAACTGTTAGAGAAGCATTTAATACTAGTACAGGAGAACTTATTCAAGTACCACTGGAGTGTAAATGGTAATCTTTTTAGAAATTTTTAATAATTATCACCAAAATCTTAAGAAATACGTAAGTGATTATGGTCTTTATAAAAAACGTCTAACACTAACTAATGAAATACAAAATAATTTTTAATTATATATATCATGAATATAGACTGATTAAATTTATATTTTGTTCTAGAATATTATGTAAAAAATATTAAAAGTAGAAAAATGTAAAAATGTTAGAAATAGCTGTAAAAGCAATATGAATTGCACGCTCCTATATCGGCTTAGAAAATGTAGTTTTTATTTTCTTATCTATAAACCATCAGATTATTTATTAATCATCAGATTATTATAAAGCAATTAATATTTATTATTTTTAAATCTCATTAGTTATACACAATTTTTGATTATAAATGAATGAAACTTTTCCAAAATATCTGAAGCTTTTCAAATACAATGAAATGTTACTGTCAATGTTACTTAAATGTTAAGTCAATTGTTCATACATAATCAATTTTTCATATACAACCTATGTTGTTAACTTTCAGTTTATGTATTAAGAAAGCATCTATTCTGTTTTTGATTTTAAATTTTAATAAATTACCAGCTTCTTGAAATATAAAAAATTTCGCTCTTTTTTCTAGGCTTGTACCTGGTGCTGTACATTCAATTTCCCTAATTTGTCCTCATGCTTTTTCTTAGAATCAAAAGTAAGAAGAGAAACTCCAATGGATAGGGCAACACGTAAAGATATGGAAATCTTAAAAGCAGCTTTAAATAGCAGTCTCCAGGACATAGTAAAAAACGAGGAGACAGAAAAACAAAATTTTTTCTGATTTAATTTTAAAATTTAAAAACTTTAAATCAAATACATGGAGTATAATTCAAAAAGTGAGTGCAATAATTTTTATTTGTCTAGACACTCTCAAACTATTAAGTTAATTCATTCTTTATTAATTTCTTCCAAATTAGAAGCTCGTATATATGTTGCAGATCATGAGATTAGAAATCTAGGCTATTTTTCTTTTCCATTAGTTGTAAGCAAAACGTGTACAATAATAGAAATTCTAGATCATTTAGAAAATTTTGTGTATGAATTAAAAGGGAAAGTTGAAGTAAAAGGTATTAATATTTGGCTTATTAAAGGTCCTTTTAAAAAATTCTGAAGTTAGCTCACAAGTAATTAATGTTTTGAAGGAGCAAGTATCCTTTCTTAGAAATAATGAATATACACGGATGTATTCGACTGATATAATGATATTTTCATCTTTACTGTATACTATGACACCATCTGCATATAGATTCTTAAGAGAAAGTGGATATTTGGTTTTGCCTCATTCAAATACTATATATCACCTGTGTTCAAAATATAGTGTAAGTCCACAATTAGAATAACTTGACTCATATTTTTTGTTGTACAAAAAGTAGAAATTTAAATATTTGAAAGAGAAATACAAAATTGTTACTTTATTGCCAGATGAAGTTCACATAAAAGAATATTTGAATATAAGGGTGGTTATGTAACAGGTATGTCATAAGATTCTGAAGCTTCTGCTTCTAGTACCCAAGTTTTCATGGTCAAAATTATTGCCTCCCAGTATAAAGATGTTGTACATGTTCTTCAAGTGCATTCTATGTCAAGGGAAATATTACATGAATATATTTAAAAAGTCATTATGGATTGGAGGAAATTGATTTTACCGTTATCGGTATTATTACTGTCAATAATTCAGTTAATAGAAAAGCTGTCGAACTTTTTATTGATCCATCAGAATTATCGTAATGTTCTACTCATCCAGTTAATAAAGAAAGTCCACTGTTTTTTGTTGCAGATCCAGTTAATTTGTTCAAGTGTATGAGAAACAACTGGTTAAATAAAAAAAATGACTGCAAATGTTTCTTCTATCCTAATATTTGGTTCCTGAAGTAAAAGATATAGCTAACTTTAAAACCGCTCGATTTTCAACCATAAGAGATTTGTACAACTTAGAATCGGGTCGCTTGATTAAATTTGGATTTAAATTAAGCCTTAAAGTACTTGCTCCATCAAATACGGAAAGGCAAAATGTTCAGTTGGTTTTGAATATTTTTAAGGAACATGTTGCAGACGCTCTTGTTGAATTAGGAGAAATGAAAAATTTAATTCATTCTAAGGATCCATTTGAGTTTTTAAAAATCATCATTACATGGCTGCAAATTGTTATTGTTAAAACACTGAATAAAAGTAACATTTAAATAATAGGGATCAGGAACCATTTGCTTTTGATAAAAAACACATTAAGATGGTTTTTTTTGAAGAATTTTTTTAAAATGGGAAGAAAGGAAATTTTCTACTGGGACATTTACAGAAGAAACAAAGACAGTTTTAGTTTTAACTACTAAAGATATTATAGAAATTTCCTCCTATTGTAAAGATAATTTTAAAATGAGTTATATTCTTCCAGGCAAGCTTCAAACATATGACTCGGAAAGTAGATTTGGCTGTTTTCGCCGGTTAGCAGGTTGCCAATACATATGTTATGAATTATATGTTTGATGACAGTTGAAATATTTAAATACTTTTTAAGATGTCAAAGTAAATTAAGTGAATTCTTATTTCATATGTGTAGTGGTACTGAATACTCAAATCGAAGAAAAAAAAATCAAAACTTTGCAATATTTTTAATAAAAATCGATGTAAGATATTTAAAATTAAAAATGGAATATTATACGAATAAAAATATTCTGAAAAAGAACACCTTAGTAATATACAAAAATTATAATTTTTAAATAAAAATGGGTAAGTGAAAGTTAAAATTGCTAAAGTTTGAGGGCATAAAATAGTGCGATCAGAAATCAAAATCAATATCCTAAAAAAGAAGATTTCTTAACAAGACTTATAGATTAAGATAAATAACAAATGTCATAGAATTTCCATTTAAAGAGAGTATTTATATCGGTACTTCTCATTTTATGATTTTTTATTTGCATTCCAAATGTTGGATAAAATATTATTTTGTACTTTTTCATGCATTAATTAAAGCACGGTTTAAATTTTTACATTTATATTCTTATATAATAATTGCTGTAACAATACTTTGGAAATGCCAAAATATTTTTATGAAAATGATCCTTAATTTTGTTTCATTGCAATGATCTCTTATGGCATGAATTAGATTATCGTACCTTTTTATAAGACTCATTATACAAATTTTCAATGCTGTTATTATTACTAAATATCTTTGAATAAAAGGTTCGTCTTTAACTGCTGTTTCTGTTCATATAAAAAGCTCTAGCCTTACTTTCTTTTAACAGAAAATACTTTTTAATTTATGAAATGAATAAAATTCTATTGTATATTGTATTATGAAATGAGCAAAATTCCAGTGTATATTGTATTATGAAATGAATAAAATTCAATTGCATACTGAATATTGCAATTCTATTGCTTTTGGATATTGCATATTCACTTTTTAAGTTAATTCTGAACTATATATATATATATATACTAGCCGCCTTTGGCGACCAGCTGGTTCGCCATTCATTAGTCTTGAAATAACTCCGGACATTGATTCGCCTGAAATTAACATTTTCTTTAAGATGATGGACTGAAAGTTCTAAAAGAACGCGTTTTCCTAATAATATTCTTTAATTTTATAAATCAGTTAGTTTTAATGATTGATTTAGAAGACTGATTGTTGTAGCAACATTTATTTAAAATATTAATAAAAATATATTGTAAAATATGGCTCACAGAGCAAAGTATGAAGAAATCTAAAACTCATTATTCATAAATGCATTGTTTGACTCAAACCACATAAAATATAATTATTTACTTCATTTAGATCAAATTAATAGTATTAAACAATATATATGTCTATTAATAATATTTTACAAATTGTCCATTGGAAAGGAATTTGAATGCATATCCTGTATAAATTCAATCCTGTATAAATAAAGATAATTTATTAAATAATGATTTAAATATTGCAAATGATCATAGAATCCTTTGCCTTGCATTTTTTAAAGAAAATATCACATTTTATATTTATTTTATTTTATCCAGTCATGTGCTAAAAGTTGCATTTCTTCACATTTAATTTGCGATAATAGTTTTTTTTTTTAATTTGAGCTTCTGTCAAAATGATGGCAACACGGTGATAAAACCTAATTTTTTCCCTTTGACGTGCTCTTGCAGATTTTATAGAAACCTTAGCTTGGTATTTATTTTTTTAGTAACTATCACATTTTATAATGGAAAAAAATTATTGAATTAATGATACAGATATTGCAAACGATAATAGAAATATGCCATTAAGTCGGGATTCCAATACATATCCTGTCTAAATTCGATCAGGTTTACCGTAAAGAAAATTTATTGAATTAATTATTTAGATATTGTAAACGATCATAGAATTCTTTGATTTGCATTTATTTTTTTAGAAAATATCACATTTTATATTTCTTTTATTATATCCAGTCACGTGCTAAAAGTTGCATTTCTTTAGATTTGATTTGCGATGATAGTTGTTTTTTTATTCGAACTTCCGGCATTCTTTTATTTTATCCAGTCACGTGCTAAAAACATTATTAAAATATATCTTTAAAAATTCGTTAAAAATAGAAGCTTACGCTATAAATTAAAAAACTGATACCGTTAGAAAGCTAATTTTATAATCTTTAAATTGATATAAAAATCATGTTTGTGCAATAGTATTTTCGGAAGTTATAGCGGAAAAACGTCGAAATTTCGCTTAAATTTTAAGTAATTCAAATTGTAATTAAAAATTCGAAAAAAGGCTCCGAGGTGCACATTTCCGACCTCCAAGGTATACATGTACCAAATTTGGTAGCTGTAGGTCCAACGGTCTGGCCTGTAGAGCACCTCCCCACACACACATTGAGTTTTATTATAAGTATATATATATATATATATATATATATATATATATATATATATATATATATATATAATTATGTTATATGTATAAAATTGTGTGGAATTTTTTCTCTACTGAAAAGGAATGAAATCAAATAAATATAAACAGTAAAAAGCATTCAATGGATTGCCGCAAATTGTTGAAATTGGTAAACTGTTAAACATTTTACCAACTGAAAATCAAGAAAATCTTGTCCCTCATAATGTCTAAATAACAAAAAAGGTTGATCGATCTTTATGTGTTGCGGCACATTCTTGCCCTATGCAAAAAAAGTGTTTTTACTTTTACCCCTTTGAGCAGATATTTAAATATTTAAAGCTGCTACCTTAAATATTTCAAGAAAAATAAAAAGAAGTGATGTACATTTTTTATTACAATTCGTATATATTGTCCTTAAATTCTTCTAAGAATGAACAGAATTTACATTTTTTAAATGTAATATCTGCCTGATATGATAAGTCGATCATTTGTTGATTGATTTTATCATAAGAATTTTCTGCTCAAGGAAAACCTAGTTAACCCTACATCCATAGTTTTATTTTCGATAATCAAAATCGTAAACTTTGTAGATACATGTGAGTCATTCACTTCGCAAATATATGCCGGGTTATTAATATATACTTCTTTTTGTAAGCAAAGAAAGTTTCAATATTTTATGAATGTTTGGAAATTATTCAAATTTTTAATTTCATGTACAATCTGACAGCTTCAAACAATTAAATTAAATTAAATGTTGTTCAAAGTAATGAAATTATTTGAGAGGAATTTTTTCTTATAATATTAAAGCCTTCTTCTTAAGAAACTAATCAGGAATTTTTTTCTTTATAAGACTTTAATCAGACAGATATAATCAATTAATAAATGATAATTAATAATTAATTAAACGATTACTCATGTTATTTATGGCGATTTTTCTGTGTAACTCTTAATAACGGGTTGATTTACAGTTATTTTATAAAAACTATCGTTTCTCCATGATTTAGCTAATGCTATCATAGGCAATTCTAAATTCCATGTCTTCATATTATTTGAATTATGATCTCAAATTAATGAAATTTAAACCACCTGACTAATGAAAGCTTTAACTAATACAGTAATATTTAAAACTTAAAGAAAAATTCGGAATAACTTTATTGCCAAAAACAAATCAAACAGTCAAGAATGTCAAGCTCATAGCAACAGTGGTAAATAAAATGCTCCTAAAATTAGAATTTCACCCCCCCCCCAAATTTCTTTGTCAGCAAAGAGATATATATTATATCGTCTCAAAGTTTATTGTTTGCCTGTTTAAAATTGATACTGGTTTATATTCGCCTAAAATTAAGTTCATCGAGTTCTTAAACATTTACTTGGAGCTTATATTTCTTTAAAATTTTACACAAAGTTAAAAGTATTCTATTTATTTATTTCCTGATGTTTAATCCCTTATGTTTTGTGTATAAACAACGCAACGTTGCCTACCCTAAATAGTCCTCAATTAAAAATGGATTGCAGATTGGAAGTCTTTGATGTAGAGTTACGACTAAATTAACACTCTTCTATCATTGATAATGGATGATCGCAGTCGAGCTTTCATGCTGATAATTGATTTAAATATCATTTAAATTAGACCACAACATTAAAAAAAATCCAAATAATCTTGTCTCTTTCCAAAGCAATACTGTAATTCTCTGGAGCAAAAACTTCATTCCTAGAGCAACCGAAACGAATGTACACTGAATTCCTTTTTACATGTGTGTCAGAAATAAAATTTGCTCCTAATCTAGAACATCAAACGAAATAACACCTTTGATCAATGATAATGAATGATCCGAAAATCCTTCTTCGCTGACACGGGCTTTTTCCTTAACGCTGATAATTAGCTTTAAATCATTGGCGGTTAAATATCATCGAGTTCCCATCTCGCGGGGCATTACTCAGCGCTGAATCCTCTTTCGGATGATAACAGAAGGTGCCGAAACAAAGAAACCAACTAAGAAGTATAAAATTAAGGATGAAAAATAAGGTCATAAATCTTAGCTTTACCGCAAGAGCTTTATCCGGGCACTCTCATCAACTCATGCTACAATTTATGCTTCTTTTTTCACTACTTCAAAATAAAGATATTCGTCTTTTTAGAAGCTTCATTTGTTTGATTTCCCTTCTTTTTTCGCATCTGCTGTTTTATCAAAATAGAGGCCCTGCGAAAATGGTTTGAGTCGTTGCATTTCGATCTTGTCTGACAATATGCGAAATTAATCTTTAGATGAGGAGGCAAGCAGTGTTAAAAGGTTTTCATTTCTTGCTTTCTTTAAAATAATTTCTGATACTTGCAAGGATTTCGTATATAATTATCGACTAGATTGCTTCAGCTAAATTATGCTAAACGCAACTTGAACATTTTTTGAATAAATTTAGTAAGCTGTTTTTTAGAAAAATATTCTTATTGGAAAGTAGAATTTCTTAAAATAAATATTTTGGAACCTGGAAATCTTTTCTTGTCCAATTTTTTGGGGGATGGCACCTCTGGTATAAAAGAAAAAAAATGATTTTATACTTAGATTATTATTAGTGGTCCATAATGTAAGTATTAAAATAGAGCATTGTGATAAAAAAGAAAGAAGCCTGTAAAAATTCAAAAATCTAGTACATCAGAAATTAAAGAAAAAATAAAAATAAAAATGCTATCTTTGCATTAAACAAGTTTAGCTAGAAAATAGTATTAATTTTTTTTTGATATTTAGGAATGCTGTGTATTATATGCGTTACTTTGTAGCCTTCTTGCTAACATGGAAGTTTAAAAACTTGTTTTTTGAACCGAACCAGTTTCAAAAGAATTACAATGCTGATTGCCCCGAACGGAAGTAAATTTTAGAAAACCAAAAATTGGTAAATCCGTTTTAAAATGAACACTTACAGCTTATATTAGTTACTGCGTTAATGAATCTATTTTTTTAAATATGAGTATTTAAAAAAAAACTAACTAATATCACTAACTGGATTTAAGTTCATGTACATTAAGTGCGTATCGATGCATGATTATAAGGATGATATAGTTAATTTATATTAGTTTGTCTCTATTTCGTAATAAGGCAAATTACTTTTTTAAGGTAAATTAATTTTAAAATTAATTTGTGCTTGAATTAATTTATAAAAGGACTTTAAGTAAATCCAATTGAAGTTATAGTTCCGTTAATATGAAACGGAAAATCTGTAGCATCTGCAACTTGAGCAGAATTAAGTTTATATGTATTTAAATACTATTTCCTATATGAAAGCAAATTATATGAGCAAATATTTTTAAAAGTTTATATGATGAAAGGTGAAATAAATTCTCAGCTGGGGTCGAATGCATTTCTAAAAGGTTAAGAGTAGTGGTTCTCAGTTAATTTTGAACAATAAAGAATTCATCATGTGATTATCTGGATATTGTATTTTACAAATTGTAAAAGTCTCTGTATTTAATGACTCAATAGTAAGAATTAATAAGCAGAATTTTTTATGTAAATGATGGATTTACATTTTTAAATATTGAAGCTGAATTCATATTGAAAATTAGTACAATTAAAGTTTTATAAGGGAAAGGAATTTATATGGATTTAAATACTTTATTTGCCCTAATAGCAAATTATATCATATAGTCGTTTCTGTCCCATGCCTTGAAACTTCAAAAATTAATCTTTATGCAGATTTAAAATGTTTAAATTCCCAGCATCCTTTAAACTATTTTTCGGAAATAATTCATTTATTCATATGCTCTTTATAACATTACATAGTATAAATTATGCACTTCTGGTAAATATAAAATTAATATGGATTAGTTTTTAAAACACAGCTATTTTAAACAAATGATGTGTCTTTGCGAACATTCCAGCTTCATCGGTATTTTAATCAAATTGCAAATATATATAAGGAACTATTTTTATGAGGAATATGCAAATAGGTATAGAAGCGCATTTTGTTTTGTAAATTATATTTTGAGACTTTGTCTCTAAGAATAAATAATATATGATTCATACGAGTTCATTTAAATATTATATATTAAAAAATATATATTTCATGAAAATGTTATGCGGGCAATTCTTAAAAAATATACAGTTACTTTCTAGTCAACAAATAAAATATATCAGCTCAAAACTAAATAAATTTAGCATGGTATGGATAAATATAAAAAAATATTTGTGGATGCACACATATATAAATAATAAATAAATTTATTCAAGGAAGATTAAGAAAAGCCCTCTTCTTTCTTATAAGTTTGCAAAAAGAATCCTTTATTTTATATTATTCACTTACCTGCAAATTTAAGACATTCTAGATCTTCGCATCTAGGGAATAGCATTCACAATGCGCTTAGTCAAAAATACGTCTTAACTATAACATCAACCATTTTTTTCTCTGTCAGCATTATAAGAACCCTTATTATTTCACTCGAGTATCTTTATTGTATAAATGTTTGAAATAGATTTACTGAACTTCTGCATATTTTATTTAGTTGAATCTTAGGACGTATTTATTTGACTTAATTTCATATAACGCAACAACCCATCCTTTTCAGTTTCTTTACATTTCCAATTTGTCGGTGGCCCATTGATTCGAGTGTCAAAGCTCGCCTCGCAAATCTTAAGCGACAAACAGTTTTCACGTTTACAAGATTTGTATTTAAGAGTGCCTATTAGTGAACTGTGCTAAACATATTTATTCGAAGTGCGGCTCACCTATATGATGTTTTAAAGTCTTGCTGCTTCTCCATTAACCTTAGTAGCAATGAAATTCTCCCGAAGGAGTCTTTGTCTGCATCGGAATTCTGGCTCAATATGTAACTTACTTGCTGATTAAATTTACATCGACTGAGAATGCATTTCCTACAGCAAAATGTCACGAAACTTAAATTAGGCAGGCGGAAGTGTATTGTAGAATATATCATAAAATATTTGAATAGATGTTGTTTTTAGTTAGTTCTGAAACTTGCGCTAATTGTATGGCACAAAGTGCATGCATAATTTACTATATTATTCATCACCAAATAAATTTTCAAAGTTTGAAAATATATATTGAAGGTAATATTTATTAAAATTTTGTGATTATCAAATACTCAAATTTAGCATTCAGTAAAAGCTCAAACAATGTGTAAAATTGATTATAAAGCCATTTTTCAAATAGGCTTGTTTCTACTTGGATCTAAATAGTAAGATGGATTACAAAATATTGTATTAACATTTTGAATAATTTTAGTAATAAATCATTGAAAATACTATACTTTGTGTTATTATTTTTATTACGTTACAAACTTAATCTTAGAAGCTTACTTTTTGAGTAATTTTCTTCGCAATTAATTAGGTTTGAAATCTGATAATTTGGTATATTTATTTTCATTCTATTGAATTGTGTTAGAGTTTTCCACATCAATGATTAAATTATTTTGATTTTATTTTGGTAGCTAAATATATCCTTATGTTAAATGTCAAAGGATTGAAATGTTGAAATTCTGGATACATTGCTCAGTGCTTCATAGTAAGGTAAAACACATACTGAACTTCTTTAACTAATGCATTTATTTTTGGCATTCTAACTTTTTGCCCTTTAGCCTAGGTACTAGTGCAGAAATATTAAAAATGATCGGTCAATAGAATTTTTGAAGCTTGTATCTAGTTCCTCGCTTAAAAAAATTTAACAATTGACTTATTTAATATATTTTTTCATATTTGAAGTGAAAGAAGAATAAATTTAAGCAGAATACATAAAAGTTAATTTTTAATTAATTTCATCTGACACTAGCGTTAACTATCATTCTTATTTACTGCTTAATCAAATTATTTGATTGCGAAATCTGAAAGAAAGAAGATAACCACTGCAGTAAATAAAAGTAATAACACATTGAAATAGAAACATCAAAGAAACGCACATAAAATAGTTAACATGAGAGGATTTGCATGATCTAGGAAATATACTAATGAGTTTATTTCATTAAAAATTAGTTATTTAGATCAGATATCGCCAATTTCTTTCAGTAAATTTTGAAACATGAGTTTTACATTCGTTTTATACTTTTACAATGATTTTGACAAAAAAAAAACTTAAAATTATTTCCACAAGTGTAAGGAGTAGTTTTTTACATTATTTTAAATAACATTTTGCTAGTTTGTTAATATTAAGCATTATGTAGAAATGTATAAGATCTTCCATATGTTAGGAGATAAAGTAATAAATACCACCTTCTAATCAAAAAAATTTTGTTTATAAATTAAAATTCCCATGACATCACTTCCAAGGAAAATGTTATTTTTCTTGTTAAATACAAACAATATGCAGGAATTTTGAGATGTTCAAGTATTAGCAAATCAAGATATTAAAAGAATAATTTCTCAAAATTTATACCTTATTATTTTTGTTTATATTTTTTTTGAAACTACCGAAATGCTTGGATAACAGAAATTTTATTGAAAATATTAATACATCTTATCTTTGTTGAAGAATTATTGAATTAAAATAAAATAACTGAAGAACTATTATTTCGAATATTTATGATTCATATTCTATAAGGAATGAATAGAAAATTGAATTTTTAAAGAAGCTTTTATTTTAAAATATTAGCATTATTATATATTATTGAAATGCGTTACATTATAATACTGAAATATTGATAAAACAATATGGTATGCCAAATTGAAAATTTAAAAACTTTTTTTCTTGTGGTTTTCTTATGAAAATCACAAGAAAAAGAAGTTTTCGTCATTATGATCATTTTATGAGAAGTTTTACGTCATTAAAAGAAGTTTTATGTCATTATGGAAGCTATTTATATCTTCTTTAGATGAAAGCGGTATAGCAAAAAGTAAGATGTCTTTGTACTCTTCTTATTTTTGGAGATTTTAATAATTAAAATAGAACACAATATGTGAATTATATTGAAAAATTTTAGTTAACTCATCATAAAAGATTAAATCATATTTTTTATAACATTTTTTTAAAGTTTCATAACTGTTGAAAAATAACTCTTGTCCCTTTGGATTCTTGTGATTCTCAAATAAATTTCCCTTAACTTAGTATAAATCTTGATATTGATTCAAAAGAAAATTCATTTGGTAATATCACTGAATATTATATTTGATAATATTTGTAATCCTACATATTGAATCGTGTATCCCTCCTTTGAAACAGCTTCTGATTTGGTTATAAGCCTCATAATAACAAGAAAATAATCGATGTGGGTGGATTTTATAACTTTGTGGCTCCTTTCAGATCACTGTAAATAGTTGTCATATGCAGCACATACAGATCTATGTCTGTACTACGTTTTTTAAAAACTGATTCTACTCTCAGCAAATTTACCGACAAATTATTAATTATAGAAAGGCTCTAATTCAGCTATCGTGTTTCATGGGATTACATTTGGACAGTTATTTTAATTCTTCATAAAATTAATGTTGATTATTTGTACATAATTAAATATCCAGGCACAGAAACCGAAAAAGTGTCCATTGAAAATTCTAGGCTAAGTTTTTACCTATAAAACGGCAGACGCTTTTAAAGCCTGTTTTTGATCTTTTGATTACTGACCATAAATGAAAGTAGCTTCAGTATGTTAGGTATAATATCTGATGTAACATTTTTTTAAACTGTCGGTGCATACTTTAGTGAAAATTCATATATGTTCATCCTTGTTAAAGCAGATTTTAGAATATTTTTGACACCCAGTATAGTTTTATTTCAGAATCAGAATATTTATATTATGCGAGTGAGTATGTAGATATGTGTTATGTAAATGTTTTTACATACATGCAAAACGAAATACTAATAATAATCGCAAATCGGCAAATAACTTCAGTTTACAAAGTTTAGTTAAAAGGCAAATACACAGAAAGCAAGAAAACATTTTTTATTACTCCGCATGACCATCAAAAGTGATTCCACCTTCTTTTAAGAAATCGCCTTTGACTTAAAACACCCAAATATTTTTGACAATTTAATCGGGTCCCAAGGGGTAAAAATGCCTAACATTGCTCAAGTGGCAGAATGATGACTTACATTTGCTTTATAAGTGCAATTTTTATACAAAGAGATATTTCTTAGACTGATAAATATCTTTGTTTCTCGAAGTTTTCTCAGTTTCTATAATTCTACCGCATATTATTTACTAAAGCATAGAAAGAAACTATTAGCATTTTAAAAATATTTAGGTTAATTTATTATTAATTTAATTTGAAAATAAATAAACTAAAACATTGGAAAGGATTCGATCACAATATCTATGTAGTAAACAGTGGATAGCAGTCATTATGAAATGAAACAAAATTAAAAATTTTTTAACTTTTAAGAACTAATTCCTTGAAAACTGAGACCTAGAATTTAAATCATATTTTCGTCGTTTTACCATATTGACTAAATTTCCTATGTGGTAGAAAACTAACCGAAATTTTTATGTAGTGGAATTGCCATTTTATTTAGGAATTTAAAAAAAAATATTAGTTAAAATTTGCGCTGCTATGTTGTTAAATGAATACATTATATTAAAAAGAAAAAATATTATTTAAAATAATCACACTTTAAATAATAATAATAAATAAATTTCCGCTTGTTGGGCACTTAATACCTTAAATCATTTCGAAAAGAGACTAAAATAAAATTTTCGATAATGTGTTGCTTTGTGTTCACATTGACATATTACAAGCCATGAAAATAGTGGGAAAGTCAAATCTTTCATTGAATTAAATTTATTTTTAATCTCATCAAATGTTAAAAAATATATTTGAAAACAGAACAAAACACAGATGTAAATGAAAGCTTTACAGAAATACGTGTCTTTCTTTCTTTAAGGATGTTATTCCTAATTAATGCTGCTTTAGTGAAAATCGGGAATCGATTCTTTTGGGAATGTGATTTAATATGCAGCTTGTTATTTAGGGATTAAATTTGAAAAAATATATATATAATTGAAATCTTGGTTATGGTTCCATTTAATACGGTATTGTTTTGATTAAAGTATTCAGATATGCCTTAATTGATATTATTAAATTTCCATGTTTGAATGCGAAAATTAAAACCAATGAAATTGTAAAGTTACTTATGCCAAGAAATTAATCCATATTAAATTTTAAGCCCACTCTCCCCAAATACACAAGATTAAGAGAATATTTTTTCACTTCTAAATTTCTTCAAATATATACTTGTTTTTTTTTTTAATTGATTCACCAGAACTTTTATTTTTTCTTTGTTGCTGAAATAAAGTGTTTCCTAGATGACTTTTTTATGCAAATAGTGAACGGAAACAACATAAGTAAATTAAAGTTTGAAGTATAAGAAAAATTTATAGTTTCTTAATTTGGAATTGTGTTTATATACTTAAAATCTTAAATTCAATTTCTTGGATTCTGACTTTCTATCAGAAAAGCAGGACTAATATTTTCTAAGACGCTACTGTTGGTGCCCAACCTAATATTTCACCGACTAATGTAATATTGGTTCATAGAAATAAAACATAGAAATAATGTTAAAAAAAAAGAAATTAAATCTATCTTTTCAATGAATTATATTGTTGCTGCTTTTTTGCAGTTTCAAGCCCTAGCAAAATATCAAGTAAATGAATTTAAATAAAAGAATAACTTGTTGAGAAATAATATATTGTAAATTATCCGGGCTGATTTATCAAATAAATAATGAAGAGAGAAGATAAAATAATTTTAATAATAAATGAAATATCTAAATTGAATAACTTTGATTATAAATACCGTATAAAAAGACGACAAACCAGAATATTATTCGAAACAAGTACAATAAAAGCTATTACAAAAGGGGATTATAACTTTATAAATTATAAGGGAGGGAAATTTAAATGAACTACATTTAAATTTTTAGAATCTAATGAACATTATTAAGATTGAATAATGTTTTACGTGTTTGGGCTATTTGATTGCAAATATTTAATAAGGATACTAAACAATCAGATGCAAAGTTTTTATAAAGAATAAAATAAGGCTGTTCCGGAACAATAAAAAAAATAATAAGGGAGGCAAAATTTCAATAATTATAACCTTAAAAATAAATTTTAAACAGAATCCAACTACATTAGTAAGAAGTTTGATTGCAAATATCGCATGAGCAAATACAGTGCCAATCGATGAAATTTCTTTCTGAAGATTTTGTTCACAATCGTGAATGTTCGCAACGCATAAGCTCCATTTATTTTCATTCCACTAGACAAGAGAAGCTCAAAAAATCAGTTGTTTTAGGAAGAAAAACACAAAAAGGAAGGGGGAAAAGATAACAGTTTGTATAAAAAAAAACTAGAAAAGACAGAAAAAAACCCAAGGAAATGCAGAAGGAGAAATAAAATCAAGATTCCGAGATTGTGAAGAACAATCGTCCCATAAGAAAAACTTCCTCGCAATTACACTGATGGCATTTTTAATAACATCTTGCTCTGCATGAAATTCTCATGAATAAAAGATTAAATCCAAAAAGCAACAATTTTCCAACACCTGGCGTGCCTCGCTTTTCCATCTAAGTTGGTCATCCAAATAAGACACCAATCCGCTTTTCCACAGAGCTTTACCATCTCGTAGGATGATTACAAATGGTCGAATTAATGCTCATAATGGACGCTGCCGACTAATAAATAACACCCTTGTTTCGTAATTTTGATCATGCTAAGTGGGACCGTTAATTATTGCGTCCCGGAGAAGAAGGCTCCAAAAATAAAAAGCAGCTCATCATTTACACAGCGTTTGTTTTCTAGCTGAGCAATAGCTTTGCTGAGGATTAGGTGGGACAAGATAAAAAGATCTCTATCATTGAACTTTGTTGGATATTTATTTTTTTCTCCAATGCTTACCCTCCCCATTGCTTCTGTGTGCGTAATTTATTCTCTAGTTAAGTATCAGGAGTACTATGGCGTGAGTGCGAGAAAATTTTATTCATCAATTAAATTATCAGCTAGAGCTTATTTTCGAAACACCTTGACGATAGTTTCAACCAACCCGAGAGAGTACTGGAGTTTCAGGAGAGACAGGTAAGGAATTTGGAATGATAGAAACAAATCTAGAGTGTTAATTAGAGGTAATTGTTGAAAATTGGGGACAAAGATAATTAGAAATAGTATGCATGTAAGATGATAACTTTGATACGATGAATCATTTTTTATTTGTGTGTATGATGTTCAGTGCTTTGAAATATTTTCTGGAAGTGTAAAGCTTTGTAATATGTGTAAATAAAAAGTTTGTTACGAGTAGCATATAATACCAGGTAGCACAGTCTGTTGCATTACACTGTAAAATATTGTGCGATATTAAATGATATTAAACAATATTAAACAGTAGTGCGAGTATTGACCAATTTCATACAGTATTAAACAATATTTGTGTGCTACTAGGGATATACAAGTGAAAAATTAAAAATAGTTTTTTTATACAATAATGCTCCTGATTCCTTGTAAAATGTATAATATTAGTGCTAATCATTTTAAACTATTTTCTATCATCTCTACAAAGCGTTAACATCATTCAAATTCCTAAATTGGTCATCCATAGAAATTATAATATTCTGAAAACTTCGTCAAGGGCCACTTTCAAGCAAGGATTCCAAATAAGACTCCAATTTCGACCTAGTTGGTTTCGTTTAAATTTTTGTTGTCCAAGAAATGGGTTTTGATTGTTTTAATATTTTTATGATTGTATATATATATATATATATATATATATATATA
>JAPMOQ010048006.1:849528-953727 GCA_026543055.1 Argiope trifasciata | reverse complement strand
AATTGCTATTATGAAAATTGCTGTTTAAGTACTAATGCAGAGGAAGACAAGTTCAATAATAGTGAGAGCAAAAGTGAAGGTGAGGGTCGACAGATTCTGAAGACAACAGTGAAGAAAGAATGAGCAGAAAAATATCAAAATTGTTAGTCATGGAACAGTTTGAAAAAAAAAAAGCCGGAAACAAATTATTTTTCGAACAGACCACTTTCTCAAATCATTTTCAAAAATATATGATGATATCATAAATAAACAACGGCAGGTTTTGAAACAAAGAAATTTGAATAAAGTGCATTTCAAAGTTCAAAGCATAACTACAAAAGCTCTACCTGCTAAACTCAGGATTTGCTTTTATTTAATGCCACATTTTAATTAATATTAAAAAAATGTGGGAAAATTTCTTAAAACTTAGCGTACCAAAAACCTTAATTAAAAATAAATTACTGCAAAGATTAATTTATGAAATATAGCACACAATGCTACGAAACAGAAGGCTTAGAATTCCTTCAAATATCAATTTCAAAAAAGTTCCGTCCTTTTTTCTTCTTCAGAAAGAGAGGCTTAGAAATGCAAAAATCTTTTGGAAGTCAGAATCCCTTGAAAACAAACAGAGGCATTTAGCATCAATTCAATCTCTCTCTTATTGTGTTTCTACGCTTCCGCAAGGCAAATGAGTCAGTTCTGTCAACTATAGGGCGTAAAAAGCTATATTAAGATTTTCCCTCCCCAACTCCCCCGGGGGGGATAGGGCAGTGTTTAAACACTCCCAAAGCGCTCCACTGCCCCACTCCCTCTCTCACGCCGCAAAGAGAAATGAAAATGTTAAATAAAGCTTTTCTGTGTTGGTATAGCAGCTCACACATGCGTCGTTGTTATTACAGATGAAAATTTTCAAATTTCTTGCCAATGGATTTTTTTTCTTCATTTTTATTTTTGCTTGAAACGATAGATCATTTTGATATATTATTTAGTGATTGACATTTTTTTTTGGGAAGTCATTATCAAAATGAGTCATAGGAAGTTTATCATGTTTTTGAAACGTGCTTAAATATTCATCTTCCTAATATGTCAGAGAATTTATTTCCATTGGAAAGATTACCCAATTTTGTAAGGAACAGATTTAATTACAAAAAAGTATTATTGGAAGACTTTTCGTATATTATTAGTATATTTATAAGAAGACCTTTCGTTTTTAATGTAAGGCGTTTTCAAAATAAATATCACAACTGTGAATTATCTTTCAAAAACTAACTTACTTAAAAAGAAGGGTTTGTTTAGTTTCACTAGCAATTTGTAAGTGCGGTATTTGGACTAAAAATATTTTTCACAATTAATATTAATGCGAAGTAAAAACATTGATTTATTTATAAATGCACATAATTCATGTTTTTAATTATTTTAAAAAAATTGGAAGATAAATTAATAGTTCCATTACAGTTAAAGTCATAACTTTAGAATGAGATAAAGAAAGAAAATTTACATCCCAATATTTCTAAAAATATCGATGAAGCATTTGAATGTATTGTCCTGTTTTTATTAAAAATTGATCATTTGTAATAAAATTTCTTAAAAGAAACTTCTTTTCACTATTTAGTGGCTGCTATCTTATGCAATAGTAGAATGATATGAGATTAAATACATTTCATATAAGTAACATTATATTATTGTAACAGATTATCTGCTAGCTAACTGTCCTAAGCTCTTATAATGAGAACAAATGAACTTTAATCTCGTCTTTCAAATTACTTTTCTTATTCGGCATATCATATATGCAATATAATTTTAAAAGCAAAACGGAATATAATGAAAAAGAATATTGTGCTTCACTTTGAAATGAACTAGGGTGGATATTCTGAAAAGAATTTCGACCGAGTCCATCACATTTATCAAAATATATACATTATTAATATATTAATATGCATGAAGACATGTCTCTTGAATTCGCTTCAACTTCATTAATCATTTGACAAACATTAATGTTTAAATTGCTGCATTAAAAAATATTCCGGTTGAAACCACTTGTAGTTAATTAACCTTGTGAAGCAGAGATACTCCCTTTGGATTCGTGGCTACCCAACAGGGTATAATTAAGGAAAATGGCTCAGAATGAATGATGGAATTACTCAATTATGTCATTGTTGTCGATTCATTGTTCCTATAAGTGATAATGATATAATCAAAATGGTATTAATTTTTAACTTTTTTTAAATCGCTGAATTTTCAACAATCTATTGCTTCTTTCCTTATGAAATTGCGTAACATAAAAATGCTTTCAAAATATGATTATTGTAAGATATGTACACACAAATTATAAATTAATTATGTTGATAGAGTTAAGGTTTCTAACCGGTTCAGTACAGGACATGATGTTGATAAATAGCCATAAGGGACTAGCTGTGTCACTGAGAGGCATATAAGCTCCATATCATGCTAGATTACGGTAACTGAATTATATGGAGCGTTATGAATATTATAATACTGATATATAATGAGAGAATGTAAGGAACTCGAGCTGGAATAGAATCAAATAAATATATTATAACAGAAATTGACATTAAAAACAATAGGTTTTTAAAAAAATTAAGCTTATTACTTTATTTTATTTTCAGATTCTGATTATTCGACTGATTTTAAAGGTTATTTTGAATAAAGTAATTAATTTATAAATGTCTAATATTATTAAAAAAAATTCCACTAATATTTTAATGAAATTTCTTCGGGAATTATTTTGCTTTTTTCCACTCCTTCCTTATTTCCGATTTTATACTAAAATTAAAATATAACACTAATTACGCTGAAAAAACTGTTTTGAATGCAATACGAGGGTTGGATAATTAGTTTATTTCTATTTCACTAGTATTTTGCATTAATTTATAACAAAATATCCAAAAATATTGTAAATGTATGTGTTTAAAAGACATATTACAATTAAAATTAATTTACTAAGTGAAAAGAGTGCGTCATCAGTATAAAAATGACCTTTAGAAATAGATTCCACATTATTTTAGAGGCTTGAAGAAACTTTAAAAAATATATTGAAAATATTGCCATATAAAATTTTTATTTCCTCTTAGTATAAATATAAGTTTGATATTTTTCATCTTCAATTATTTATCTATGCATACATCAATTTCTTTTTCAGTTTGATGAATAGTTAATATTATATTCTTTCTCATCAATGAAAATGTATCAATATATGTATAATTTTCCTTTTCAACTTCTATGATTGTTAATATTTAGTAATTCCCTTGCATTGAATGTTATCCTCATACAGGTAACATTACTTTTCAAGTTATGTTGATTACTTAAATATTCTTACTAAGGACAATTTATCAATAAACCTGCTGATTTCCTTTTCAACTTCAGTAATTATAATCGTAGATTTACTTATATGTGTGCCAATCTTCTTTTCACTTAGTGTAATTATTAACATTAAAAGTATTCTCATCAATTTAAAATTTGTTATTGCAGAATCTAATGTACTTTTCAGTTTTTATCAATACACATGTTTGATGCTATCAACAGAACTTATAAAATAATGATACGCAGTGCAAAACTGGAAAGTCAGCAATAAAATAAATCCATTTAAGATCTTTCTTTGTTGACATTCCTCTAAATAACCATACTGCACTTCGAGCTTCATCTAAAGGTGATCATGAAATCATTTCGACGTCCGAGAAAGAAAATCACTGACGTGATTTGTATGAGATCTCCACGTCTTGAAATGTGTCAATAGTTCATTGGCTTCCCCGGATTGACATGATGTGGTACTTTAGTGGTCGTCCTAGAGCCTCGTAACTCGATACTCGCTCAGAGATCTTCAGTCACAATATTAACTGGTGTCGATTTCTAGAAAGAAGTAACTGAACAAAGAAGAGGCCACGGAAAGTTAATGAACATTTCCCCTAAAACTGTGGTTACTGTTGGAATAAGAGTTTTCTTCGATGCTTTTACGGCATAAAATTACTTACCCGAGGGATTTCACGAAAAGAAAAAGAAAATGAAAATATTTCTACAAAAGAACCTTATTTCTTAAGATTGTGAAAAAAAAAAAAGATAGGACTTACTTATCGGGTTGCTTGTTTCAGAGTTTTATTTTATTGTTTTTGCTTTTTTTGAGTTGAGAGTTTCTTAGATTTCGTTAAAAATTGAAGATTCAATCAGAAATTTATGAAAAAATCTGTAGCTAAGAGAAATCCAAGGAAAGAAATTTAAAAGATGAGGAAGCTTTTATTCTTTTTTAGTTGTTATTCTAAAATAATAACATTTGTACTACTTAATATTAACCCAAAAATCATATTTTAGTAAAATAAAATTTATTATCGGATGTAGTTGAAAATATTATGACCTTATATCAAATGACCTGTTCAGGTAATCAGCATTTTTTGTATGCCTTTATTTAATGACACTTATTTATTCTTTGTAAAGATGGAAGTTTTCTGTTTTTCACTCCCTTCTGGAAGCATTAGAGAGAGGAAATTTTACTAATTTATAAGCTCTCGATAAAAATGCAATATTTTAATATTTTCAGTTATTCCCCGGATTATAATTAAAATTTTATTTTCTATGAATTGGGCCATCTAACAACAACTTTAAGAGAAAATAAATTATAAATTTCAGTGATGTTTATGATGGCGAGTTAGTAAATATGTTAAAGAATATAAAATGTCAAAATATAACGGTTTTTATCCATTTGAATGCTAACGGGACACATAAGTCTTGTTCACAATTTAAATCCATTCCATTAACAATCTATAGTATAAGGGTTAAACGAGTGTTTAATTATGTAGTGAAAGACTTTTTTTCAAGCAATAGCGAATATCATACGTAGGAAAATTCTTAAACTTTCATTAAACATTAATATATAATACAAATGCTATTAAAATTCTAATTTCCTTAGAGTATTTCTTTTATCGTTTTTCCATTTTACAATCCTGTTCTCGTAACAAGTTTAGATATAAAAATATTTTATACATTTTACATTTTATTACCTGAGTTCTTGAATTATTATTATTTATTTATTTCCTTTTATATTATGCCATTGACCTTCTTTACCAGTAATATAGTCTAATAATTTATTACTAAAACATTTTATCCTTTTTAAGGCACCCTCTTGCTTTAAGAACCCATTTTTAAGCGAAACTGAAAATTTTTTAATGCTTTTTCTGAAAGCTTATTCTTTTACTCCAACGTGCAATTTTTATTTTATGTCTTAATATATTTATAAATGAAGTTAAATGCATTTTAATAGATTTTAACAACTGAAAATCAAAAGAGTTAACAATACTATATGTCAGCTTTTTTCATTATATTTATCTATATTATTTAAAAATTACAGTCGTTTCCTATTTCATTTCTTTTACCCTATTATAGGTATTATTTTGTAATACCTTCAGCATGAATTTCTTTATCTATAAACTTTTTCGAACACGATTACTAGAATACCATTAAAAATATATATCCTAAAATTAAAGTACTTTTAGTTCATAATAATTCCTAGGAAATGAACCGAAATGTAAGATGATGGTGAACCATTGAAAGTTATGCACTCTTTAAGCTCTACACAAAATCTACAAAAATATGTAATTTTTGCAGTGAAACTCCTGTACTTTACAAGAATTTTGAATATTTCTAAACCTTTTTTTTCAATCTCAAACCAATACATAAATAATGATATTTACAGGAACAATACAATTTCAGTAATTCCTTTTTAATTGAATGTATTTGAAAAAAGATCAAATTTGGGACAAAAAAATTTAAAAACTTCTTAAATATTTATATAAATTAATAAAAACAACATACTTATTTGTGATATATTAGGATTTGCATAAATGCCATGTGATAATACAAAAAATATTGCTTCAAATATAATTGCTTGATAACATAATTTATAATTATATAAGACTTTCAAACCTAGTCTAGTGCCTCAAAAAGAATATTAGTGCTATAATTAATTTCATTATTAAACTTTTCCTGTAGCAAATTGAAATTCAATTGAAAAAGAAACATATTCTGACACTAAGTTTTAGATCATTTTAAAATTCAGTAATTATTTTAATTAATAGAAGGATTTTTCTTGTTCGTAGCTATAATTTAAATATCTGGTAAAGATGTTTCGATTTTTCAAAGTTCTGAATGAAATTTATAAAAATAAACACTAACATCGAAATTTTTCTAGATATATATATCATTTTTACTGTTTGTTTTCAGTCTTAGTTAAGCTCTAATTTTGAATTTCAAACAATACATCATCATTTCTTATGAGTTATTAATTCAGTGAGGTGTATTGAGTAATGATAAAATTCAATTGAAAAGATTAAGAGTTCAAAATTCTTTACGTGCCTATGGATTATAATTTACATAGAAGATATATCAAGAACATATTTTCATTGTAAAATAGAAATCGTAAATATCCATTTTCCATTCAAATAGGATGATAGTTAAATGAGTATAGCTGCTATTTTGAGAATAATTCTTGTTAAATTCTCTTGATAGTATCACTTGGAGAAAAACCATTCACAAATATCAAAATGAACCGAAATTATTATAAAACATTGTCAAGTGTTTCTTTTCCATAAAATATTTCAAGTGTATATGTTTTCAGTTTATGAAAATAGACGACTTATCATTTTTACAAAGAAAAAGTAGGCATTTCGCCAACACTGAAAGTTTAGACGTTTTCAAGGACTGGCGATTTTCATTATGAGAAAAACTGAAAGGAATTTATACGCGTATAGGATATTTGACATGATTTTAAAGAATATTATGTTCTATTGTTATTCTAATTAACATAAAAATAATCCCATCGAAAATTTTCGTACAATAAGTTAGTTTTCTGTTTAAAAAATCAGAGGTTCTTAAGATTTTATTAAAGTGCATTCATTCTCTAGAATGTTCTCTTTATTTTAATATTAATGAATTTAATAGGCTGAAAATTTCAATTTAAAATGAAAAATATATTAAATAAAATTTTAAAATTCTTTATGCGTGTTACAAGTATTTTAACATATTTTTTATATAAAATGTCGAGAATCTCCCTGTTTTGATATCATAAGCATACAACATCCTGTCTTTATGAATAAAGGAGTTTAAAATTTTAAAACTGCTTTAATTAAATTAAAATTTCCGAAAAACTCTGAGTAATGGTTTACTGTTTAAAGAATTTCTCTCAAGACAAATTTTATTTGCGAATATATTGTAGAAATTCTTCTTGAGATATCGCCAGTTTTATTATTCAAAGAGTGGAAATGAAGAAAGTGCGAAAAGGTAATGGTGTTAGTGATGAAAAATAAAAAGAAATAAATTGATATATAAATTCCTTGCCAAAATGTAGTCTATACCAATGTTGTTTTTTTAAACATTGTGAACTGAGTTTTACTATTGTCTATGTCTATTATCTCTAAAATCAGTTTAGTTCAATTTTTGTAATAAATGAAAACTGGGACGCAATTTTCAGGCAATTCTTAATCTTATTTTTAATTACCACTAACACATCATTCGAATTGGCTCCATATGTATAATTTAATTCATGATAAAGACTTTTTGTATCTATCATTATTATTAAGATCAAACTACAATTTCAAAAATTCCCAAAATTAGCAAGAAATGTAATTAGATAGAAAATATTTGGCATTCAGATAAGTTTACTATTTCTACCTTATCTCCTTCATAAATACGGAAGTTTGCGGTTTAAAAAAATCATAAGATGGAACCAATTTTTCCCTCTCTTTAGCAATTCAGCAGAGCATCTCGGAACAGCTCAAAAAGAAATATTTTCTGTAAACATTATCTCTGGAGTAATCACGCCATTGTGAGAATTGTGGCGTTCACTTAGATTGCGTGCTCAACTGAAACTGAGGTAAACAATCAATATAAGTGCTCTGTAAACTCAGCAAGACAGAATACTTTCGTGAATAAAAGGATAAAGAAACATAAGTGGTATGCATTTTGTCTTGTGTATAGGATTTCTCAGTAAGTTTTGTTACGCATTTACTTCAATTAACACAATGTCTAGAAAAACAAAGGAATATGCAATGATTCAAGGCAAAAATTACTGAGAATCCCCATTGGAACAAGGGCAAATAATTTGGATACAATAGACAATGAAGTAAATCTAAAAATATTTTTGAGCTAAGGAGAAAAAATGAGTCTTTGCCAGGTAGGTACTTTAATTCGAAATTTTTATATAATGGCTCAGTTTTTTGATAACGCCTCAGGGTACTGATTTTTGAAAATTCTTGCCTATTATTTGCGCAATAGCTATCAAAAATTTCCCGATTGACGGATAAATGAATTTCAAAAAATCCATCCTTAAAATTAGAATTTGCTTTTTTCTAACCCGATTTTTTTGTTACCTAGATAGAAGACATCTCCTATTTCGGGAAGATGCTATCTTAACTAGTTCAATAAAAAATCACTGAATATTTGAGTTTTTAATGGATTTATTTTTAAGTCGCATGTTTGAATTATTTAATTTTAGCTTATGAGATTGAAAACCGATTATTCAGATATGCTATGATGCATGGGTGCGACGATTAAGGGATAATTTAAATAACTTTTGAGAATTTTATGCTTAATTTTTCACTCGTTTTTCAAATAGTAGAGTTTCAAAATTTAATAATTATATTTCTTGATGATTATAAATTAGTTAATCATTAAAATAAGGGATTTTAATTCCATAATAATGGGGCCACCTTACAGTAAATTCAAGAAAAAATGATTGCAATATTTCAGGATATTTATAATAATAAATTATATATTTAAAATTACTAGATAGGAACTTTCGTAGTCATTTTTCATTAGAAAACCTGCTTATATATGCTGTTTTATTTTATTCTAAAATTCACATTTTTTCTATCAAAGAAAGTTGCTGACCCAGATAACAAAGTAAAATAAAAAAATTACCTTTTTTGTGATTTCTTAGTTTTATTTTGAATAAAGCCGCTGTTATGTGCGTTAAATTTTTTTCAGTTTATAGCTTTCATTAGTTCTTTGCTTTTAAATAACAATTTATACATGGTTGTAGAAAATATTAGCTCATTTTTAACATCCAAATACAATGTTCAGATCCAATCCAAATCCACCAGATGAATTAAAACGATTGTAATTTTTTATTTATTACGGAAAACTGAAAAATTATTTTTGATCGATAGGAATGCCTAACAATATTGTGATATCATAATAATAGTTTTTGGTAATTTGAGTTGAGAGGGAAGTGTTGTTTTGCCGTTTTTTTTTTTCTATTTGCAATGTATGTAGTGGGTTAAAAATTTCACTTAGGTCAACCTATTTTATTTTTATCAAGTAAGCATTAAAAACTCATTTTCAAGCAACTCTATATTTAGTGTGGTTTCATAATTTTGAACCATGGTAGGATGACAATCTTTTGCACGTTAAATCTGTCAGGCCAAACATCTTCCCACTGGTGTGGTGTGGAAATGGGGGTGCCATTTCAGGTGTCGTCCTCGTCATCTAACTGTAGTTCAAAATTACGAGGTCCGACCCCAAACAGCCCTGGTGTTGTTTACAACGGGGCGTTAATGTAACTAAAACAAAACAAAATAAACAAAAGATAGGATGACATGAGCAGGCGTTCTCGCTCCAGATTTTCGCTTTCGATTCAAAGATTGACATATGGATTTATTCTAAAATTTGGTTCTGAAATCCTTCCACTAAACGAATTTATCATAAAGATATTGTTTCTTCTTCATGTCAGTATAAATTCATTTCAGAAATAATTCTAAATAAGAGTTGATTCAAACTGATATCAAGATAACAACAACAACAATAAAACGTGTATGACAACGCAAATATCAAATTACAAAAGTATGCATGCCATTTAATGCCAGGAATTTGAAACCATAGAAATTTCAAAAAATCTACCAAGCTTCATTGAGCGTTTATGTCAGTCACAAAGTGTATTTTTCATGCTTAGAAATATATTTAATTCTGGAGTAAGAATATTAAAAGCAAACAATCGCGCAGAAAATTTAACTTCTGTAAAAGTCGCCCAGATGTTGTTCTTGCCACAGCTGAATCAATTGCATAAAATTTATATTTCTTACTTTTCATTAATGCGTGTTGTCTGTTAAAATCCAGCAAAATGTCTAATTCATAACCTTGATACTCAAGGGAAATGCTTAAGTTAAACACTTTAGCTGAGTCGCTTGCGGCCTCTACAAAAGAAGGAATTTGCATTTTTCAAAAGATATCCTCGGCTAGAAGGATAATTGTATGGAAAGCATCCAGAAAATCACTGTAATTATGAAAAGTTTTGAATGGAATAGTTTCATTTGTCGACGAACTGACCTGGTTCATTCAATATTAATGGAAAACTTTCTCATGGGCAAACTGAAGTCCTGTGATGCACAACAAAACTGGAAACACTACTGATTGTAATTACTAGGTTGGGTTCCCTGATGGCCGATGATTAAAAATGGTGATCGAAAATAGGAAGAGATTATATGATAAGAAATGTAAAGAGAAGTAATTTGGCAAATTAGTTTTGCCTTTAACGAAGATATTCATCTTAAAATGGTAGTTTCTGCATTAACTATCTTCACAAAAGTCAATTATGTAAAGTAATACGTGACGAAAACAAATTGAAAGAGAAGAAGATTTAAATCAATGCAAAGGGAAATAACTAAAATAATAATACACTGGGATGCATGCTCAAACTATTTCATTTAATACATGAAATATATAAATTCACAAAAGTTTCCAGAAAGGAGATAACTTAATTATCATGAAGAATTATATTAATTGTGAGAAAGGAAGAATGTTTGAGATTGCTTATATAAGTCATTATGTACTAACATTTATATTACTCGTAACAGATATTGATAGCGAAAATGGGATTTTAATTATGCAATAGAAAAAATCAAAATTTAAACGAAATAATTATTGTCATTATGTATTAACTGTTTCATGATTAATTTTAAATAACGTGTGAATATTTACTTCGAAATCAGATTTTATACCATTTGAGTATAATTCTATGCGACTTTAGAGGAACAAGTCCAAAATGAAACACATTAGGATGATAATACAAATTCCTTGTTACACATATAGTTTGTATAAATTAAACAACATTTGCAATTTTGTAATGGGTCCCAAAATTAATGCAAGATTTTGATTTGCCACTATTCGTGTTTTGGTAAACCTATTTAAAAACCATTTGGCAGCTGATAGTTTAGGGTTACTAAAAATGGAACATTAGAACAAATTATTAACCCCAGATTTGAATGAAAGGAAAAACACAGTTATTTCTTTAAAATTGTTATATTTTGAATAGTAATGTAAAGTACACAGAATCATTGATGTGTAAAGTACACAAGATAGAATTATTTATGACATAACACATAGGGTAGACAGTCTCCATGGCTTCGCTGTCACATCCGCATCTTTTGTCGAAATTTTCCATGACCATTTTGCCACAAATGTGACTGAATTTCAGACCGAATTTATTGATTATCATTTGGCAACAAGGAAAGTCTTAAGTAACGCTTCTTTTTTGAAGTTGGGTTATACGAGGAAACAAGTAGGAGACAGTTTTGATTATAAATCGAAATCGACGAAAACGGGAAATGAAAATGTTGAAGAATCATTCATAAGAAGATCCAATCAGAAAAAGTCAAATAAAGGTTCTCAGAACTTCTGTACACTGAGTGAATTTTCGAACAATAAGAGTATCGCCAATTAACTTCGCTTCGTTGGACACGAATAATCTTACATGATTGCTCAAATGTAATTTGATGTATTATGATAAAACTAAATAATATCGTTAAAATAATGTAACTTTTAGTGATAAGATGTAGTATACCAAAATTGATTGACATGGCCAAATTAATTTTACTGATTCTTCAATGACTTTTTAATTGTTTCTAACAACTCATTTTGCTTACCAAAAACAGGGAAAAAGAAGCAAATTCCATTTTTATTTTTAAGCCTTTTCGAATTATACATTTTTGATTTCTCACATTTACATATATATTTTTCTGCTCTTAGAATGATTTTAGAATTTGATATTTTATTAGTTTTTATTGATTGATGAATTAATACTACCATTCTGAATTAATTTAACTTTATTTTTAATAATGAGTGTTTTTATAATTTCTTACTTCAAGCAGAGAAACATGACTATATCATAAGTAAATGAAGTAAGTTTGAATCATTTAGTTATATCAAAAGAATCACAGCAGGAAACTTGGGAGTTGGAGAGAGGTGCAAGTACAGGGTATAACCCTCTAGTATAATATAATATTGGACAACATTGAATAACATGCTGGGCTGCCTGAGGTGCTCCTATTGGTTATATTGTGGCCTTTTTATAATTATATATACTTGTGGTATAAACCATTAATGCTGGGTACTTCAATGTTTAAGCATGATTTATTCTTAAGGGAACAAGAAAAATAAGAAAAAACATTTTCTTTTTTATTATTTTAAACATCTAAACTGCTAAATTTATTCGAAATGTAATCAGTAATAAATGAATCAATTTATTTGAAAATAATATATATTTTCTTCTTTTCTAGTTTTCTGAGTATTTGTAAGCATGTGGAATTTAAATAGGTCCATATTAGGACAAATAATTGCTGAGCTCTAAGTTTATTGAATAATATAACTGTGTTTTAATCATAAGAAACATATCATTTTTGTAATCGAAAATTATATCTCTTCTACAGATGTTTAAAAAAAGTACCGATGTGTCAGCATTGAAAAAAAATTTTGAGCTTAAACCAACCAAGCCTTAATACTATTTCAAATTTTAATTTAAAAATTCGTAATTTATCAAAAATATAACAAAATAAAAAATCACCAAAAGAAATCCCGAACAATTATTTTTACACCTTTAAAGATTAAACGATTTCATTCGAAAAATATCGATTCTTTTAGCAATTTGTAAGCTCTTATCATTATTTTGGAATTAACAGCTAAAATGCTTTGACGATAGTCTTCGCGACAATTTGCCAATCTTTTTAATGGTAATGTAATATTTCAAGTAGATGAACAGCGAATGAAAGGAATTTAAAAATGCTCCACAAAAGGAGAAAAATACCATCCGTAAATAAAACTTTATGTTTTTCAGCTCTCGCTTTCGTTTACACACGAAATTTTTAAAAAAAGACTTTGAGAAAATAACACGCATTCACATGCCATGACGAAATGTGAAACGTTCTATTAAATAAAATATGAAACGTGAATGACTGAGCTTACCCGTCATTCAATCAATAAAAATCGGCTTCACGTACTAGAGGAAGCGAGAGTAAAGTAAAAGAAAAAATGCATGACAGATTTTGCAACTTCTCTTTATTGTCGTTTAAGGCTAAAAAGAAATTCTCATAAAAATGGTTTAAATAAATTTAGTTCCACACCCATTCCTAAAAACGTAGTCTTGTTAATTATTAACGGAACTTGAGGTCTGTCTAACGTATCATGAAACACAAAGTACTTTTGTTGTAGAAAACGAGTTTTTTTCTCTTTTTGACAAGAGGAGATATTTAAAAATTACTGATGAATGACAATGCATTGAGAATATTTATTATGCTGTACTACCAAGCGAATAAAGAGATTAATAACGGGAAGTGAATTTTGAGGAAAATTTTTCGCCTACTCATTCTTTGTACTGTGACACGGTGTAATAACCTTTATTAATGAGACAAAAACAATGTGTTTTATTTTTTCGGTATGTTGAACTAGTTTTGTGTGATTTACATTCTTAATCTCAGTACATTAATTCCTAACAAAGAATGATAATTAAATTGAGATAAGCATTGCGTAGCAACTTTTACAATAAAAATATGAATTGGTATGCGATACCGTCATTTAATATCTGATGTATTCTAAATGGGATTTTTTTTCTCATTGAATGACTAGTTGGTGAAAGGTTTTGAGAATTTGAATAGAAGTTGCCTGCAGGAAGTGGACAGTATTTTCATTATCTTGTTGTAATAGAGTTCCTAACAAAGAATCGTAATTAGTCTGAGATAAATGTATTATGGAGCAATGTTTAAGAGGATATCAATTAATTCATTTTATATGAAATGAATTTTAAATAGAAAATTTTTATTAAGGAATGGATATTTTGTGAAAACGTTTTTGCAGTTCAATAGATTCGATTTCTGGAAAAAAAAAAAAGCTTTGATTATTTTCAGTCTTATTTTTATCAGACATTTCTATTCGTAAAAGTAATTTTTTTCTTACAGATTTGTTAAGGAGTTTCAAAATTGCCCTGTATTCATCGAGAAAACATTTAGTATGAATTGATTGTACATTGTGAGCTTTAAAACACCAATATTGAAGAAGATACTGTTGAATATTATATTTATTAAATTATCTTTCCTCAGTCAATGATATTACTGTAGATGAATAAAACTTTCTTACTCTTAAATCATTATACCATGTTGTCATAAAATAATTAACTAGTAAATTAAGAAATTAAGCATAACTTATTATGGAAACCATGGCTTAAAAAGACGAAAACAGATTTCAAAGAAATACAGTACACTATTTGCCACAAATACCCTTTAAGATCCCTTATAAAAAGGAATCATCCTTATAGAATTAATCAAAAATAGAAAAAAATTATCATAGATTTATTCCAAAGAGCTACTAGAAGTCTATAATGGAGTCTGCTTCAATTTTTGTTTCAAAGTTTTATTTATTAATGAAATAGGAATTACAAAACAAAGGCATGTTTTCCAATTTATTTAAAAGTATGTCTAGACGTGTTTTTAAATGAATTCAATTTTCTTCTTATATTTTCATAAGCAGTCTATGAATACAGGTTAACTATTAAGAACAATAGAGTAGCAATTTATAGCTGAGTATCACTTGATAAAATTAATAAGTAACTAATAAATGGTTTTCTCCGGAGTATATTAAACATTTATTCATCAATATTTTAAAAAAGTTCTCAACTATGTACAATAACAAGCTGGTGGATATTAAAGATGTACATCCATTGCATCCAAGTCGTAACTTGATAAAAGGCTCTACGGTGTAGCATAAATGGAGTATTTTTCAACATCTATTGAAACTATAATATATTACAAATATTCACGCAAGTAAATATTTGTATTATTTTCTATAATTAAAGTAAATATTACTAATATTTATTTTATTAAACACCTTTACAAACTATAATCCTCGACAGGAAAAATATTAGAAGCCACTTAATTTTTGTTGATTAAAATCTCAAAAGCATTGTTCCGAGGAGCACATTCCCCAATCCAAAGTATATACGTGCCAAATTCGATAACTGTAGTTCAAAAAGTCTAGACTGTAGAGCGCTAAGACTCATATACACACACATTTATTATTGTTGGTATTTGTTATCTGTTATTTTTAATGCGGTTTGGTTTCCTTATAATAATGTTACGTTTATAAGAGTTTTACTCAGTTAAGAAGGAAAGATTCATTTAAACCGAGGGGTAGACGATGAAGTTGGTACACAGACTGGCAATCCATTGCCTAACTTCCACTTCGTACTAATGAATAGATGCTTAGTATCAGGCATATATACAAAACTTTTCTTTTCTTAAAATCGGTTTAAAAAGCTAATCTAAAAATTTATTAGCAGGCCAATATTCATATGGCTGAAAAATATATATCTATTTTTTTGCTGTTTAAAGTATAAATACTCATTCAATTATTTTCAGAATGACTCTGAGGAATAATAAAGTGGATGCTTTACAAAAATAATGCATCTTAGATCATTATATCTAGTTTTCACATTATGAGGGAATTTCCTTAGTATCGTTCTAATATGAAAAAAGTTATTTCAACTCTAGTATTATCAAAAGAATGCCCCGTGGGCTTAAGATTTTGAATTCTCAAACAAAAAGGAATACCAAAATTTCAGTTGAATAGAAGTTAATTAATTTCAATGGGTTAGATAATTTGAAGATTTATTTCGGTGTCGTCTTGATTATATCATGTACTAAAGTACTATCTCCTCCAAATCAAAGTCCTGTGAGACAAAATGGGGAAACCTGAAGTGAAGTTCATCCTTTCATTAAGTTGAGATCATTCGAAAAGTTCTCACATTTTATCTTTTAATTACACTCTCCTTTGGCATCAGAAGCACGTCTGTTTGGAAGACTTTTAAGAAAAAAAATCATTCACTCAGAATACAAACAAAAGTTTTAAAGAAGCATTAGAGGGTGATTCAATTAACAAAGAGCGTATTAAATAGGCTGAGTGACTTTTAGATCGACAGTTTTTTTTTTGAATAAATGATTCCGTGTAAAATTACTTTCTTTATAGGGATTACTATAGGGAGTTTAAGAAATAATTAACGTTTCTCAAATGAACGAGATCTCAAATGGATTATTTTTAATCTGAGTTCTATTTTGTGGATGGTTTTAATCGGTTGTGATGAAGAGGTACTAAAAGAATAATGATTTTAAGGAAAAATGAAATTAGAAGGGATAAAAATAAAGATGGAATGGGACAAGTATATAAGATGATTTACGGTCTAACTGGCTGATATCACAAGGTGTAAAATAGGAATAAAAATGATTCATATCTAGTTATTGCGGCTGTGTTATATAATTATGAATATTCAGAAGGAATTAATTATTATTTTATAAAATATCACAAGTATTTTAAAGCAAAGATAATTTTAAGAGGAGAGTGAATTCTTCATCTAGTGATAATGCTGCAAATAAATAATTCGCTTTAGCTTGAAAAACTAAATACTAAATTTGTAGATTTCATATGAAAAACAATGTAAAAACAATGAAAAAAATAAATGTAAGGGTTTATATTTTGTTGTCAATAAGTTATATGTTTAATGAAACTGTAAGAAGCTTATTTTGGACTAAGATTAGCAGAGGACACCTAAACAGACGCTTTCCTCTCCCGATTGTTCTACATCAGTCAAAGGGCATTTTTATCCTCAATGGATAATGTTTGTATGTTTTTATGAAATTAGAATTCACAGAAGTGAACATCTGTCCAAAGTTTGAAATGGACAACCAGGCGGTTGCAGCCAAAATTCAATTCCTTTTTTGTCATTGTTTTCTATAATTTTATCCATAACGAGTATTTAGAATGTATTAGAATTTGAAAATGAATTTTTTTTTTGTAGAATTTCGAATCAAGAACGTCTGAAATATTTTATTATTGATTTGTATGAAGTGAATCTAATAAAAATATTTAGTATATGAATACTTTTAGAAAGGAAATAATCTAGGCTTGATATTTCTAGCTGTATTATTGGTCTGGATAAGGATTCAAAGCAAAAAGAAACGTATCTTGAGGAATGATTTAAAATTCCCTAAATACAACTAGACTATATCCCTTTGATTTATCTTTCAATCTATTTCAGCTTATTTAATAAGTCCACATAAGTAACAAACGTAAAATAATAGGAATAATTTTTCCTTGTTCACAGGCAAAATTTTTATTAATTTAAGCTGAAATATTTATTCAAAATCAACTTCATTTAAAGCAAAATACTTCAGTTTTATAAAACAAAGAGAAGTGTTTATATTTTGAGCTTTGTCTTAGACATTTTATAATAAATTATAATAAAATATTTCAACTTTTTAAATATTAGCTTACGAATTTTTTATATTGATACAATATTTTTAAGCTTATCTTGCATATAAATTCCTTAACTTTTTTAAAGTTTTGAATTAAAGAATTTATACCAAAACGCATGTTAATGTTATTTGAATTAAGGCCAGACAAAGAAATAATCATCTGAGTATTTTATGTTCTAAACTATTCTTCAATCTTTTAAAATACAATTTTCAACAAAATTTGTGTTTTATACATATCATCAAACCATCCTAACGCAAAATCGATAACAATAAAAAAATAAACCATTGGCAAACAAGACAATTATGAAATAAATATTAACTAAAAACTGTGAAAATAAACTCAAAAGAGGTATTTTTGTAGAAGTGCCTTAAAAAGTAAAAATATAGCTTTTATGTTTAAAGGCTTTAAAAGTTGGATAAATAAATAAAATATTTAATTTGGAGAACTAAAATAAAAAAAATGATAGAAAAATGAATTGATGGGATTACAACAGAATAATAAATAAAACTATTGATGTTAAATAAGACATTTCATTCTTTTAATACTTACAATGAGTTATTTATAACGTAAATAAAAAATATACGCTTATTCTTTAATTCTTTCTATTTTAATTCAAGTACAGTTCAGAATTTCGAATCGTAACTTTGCAAACAATAAAATTTATTTGAAAAAGTTTTGATTATATTCATTTCATTGTTTTTTTTCGATTGTGTGAAAATAACTGCAAATGAATAAAATTATCATTGTAAATTTTATAGAGAAATGATTCTGATAAAGAATAAAAATTTCGATTACTGTCGCTATAAATCTTCAAGAAGAAAAATAAGCTTTTGATTTCGATATTTTCTTTTGCCTTTTCATTGTTATTAACGCTTCTTTATTTGCATATTGTTTATGCTGTGATTGTTTAAAAGGTTTGAAATGAAACAAAATGTATTATATTTGTATTTAATAGCTTTTGTATGCAGCATAATAAAAGTAAAGAGCATTGAAGATAAAATTAATTTGCATTCAGAAAGCTAATCAGTCTTTATACTTGTAGATTGCTTTTTACTTCAACAAATTAAGGATAGATATTTTGATCCTTTTGATTTCTTGTTTATGATTACAGATAAAAGAAAAGATAGTTATTTTGACTGAAATAAAATGTCCTGCGTAGTACTTAATATTTTGAATTTAAAAAACAAGAAAAGTAAAATACATCTGAGAAAAATTATTTTTCTTCATATTGCTAATAGTTCTTTTAAGCTGCAGTTTTCTTTTTACAGCATCCGAATAAATCTGGATCCTTTGAACTTCTGCTTGTGATTAAGGCAAAGTTGTAAAGACAGATTACTAGTTTAACTCTGTTTTCTGCAGCTTCACTTACGATAGGAAGACATAAGTAAATAGGACTTTGGTCAGGGTCTGACTTTTTTATACCGATATAATTTCAAACGATCCATTGTAATCTTAGATATTTGTGTTCCCGGCGGTTGCTTATCAGATATCTTCATTCAATCAAAACTCCCCTTCATTTTTTTAATTTTTGTTCATGCAGGAAAAATGTTACTTACAGGTTTCTCAATAACATGGACATGTATCAATTCATAGAAATCTAATTTTATTTCAAATAAGTTTTTGAAATTTATTTAGTTTACTAAAATGTACAGTTATTCTCATTTTAACTATTTCCGATTTTTATTTTTAATTTACAAATCAGTATTATAATATTATGGAATATTTAAATCATTTCGTTCTCAAAATGTTCAACAAAGAAGACACAGTTAGAATAGAATAAAAATTTAATTTAATTAATTGATTAGTTGATAAACAAAATTTTAAAACACTTGTTTGATTCGAATATATATATATATATATATATATATCAGAAAATTTTAATAAATAATTGAGGAATAATTTCAATCTTTTAAGTTTTAATGAAATGTTGTAATAATTCAGTGAGTTTATGTATAATAATGAATAAAAGCAGAAAAGAAAAAAAAAATGAATTTTTCCTCGTAATTAGTGTTTAATGATTAATTTATATAAATAAAGTTCGATATATATTTTTGTGGATTAAGAAATCCTCTACTTTTTTTGTGGTTTTTAAAAGAAAAAAAATCCATAAAAAGGAATTACATGCGCAATTTAATTAGATTAAAAACAGACTTTTAAAAGGATAAAAATAATGGATTTCTATATTATTATAGATATAATGCATTTCTATAGATGGACCAAATAAAATGCATTTCTATTTAATAAGTATTTGAATTCTTTGCATTTAAAAGTATCATACATATCTACAAAACAGTCTTTCATGTATCTATGCTAATTAAGAATATATATATATATATATTATTCTGATGAGCTATAAGGATTATATTTCATATGGATATATATATTCATATATAAGGATATATATTTTCATAATTAAGGATATATATATTTTTCTTATGATTATATTATAAGAAATATTATGCTAAATTTATGATTAAGTAATTAATAATTAATAATTAATTAAATAAATATTTAGTTCAAATTTAAATGACATTCTAAATTTAATCTAAATGACATTCAAATCAAGTGATGTAACTTCAACTAACTAAAGTTATTGAGAATTAGGCTTATTTATTATTTTTTTTTCATTGGAGAATTATTAAGATACAATATTCAGTAAAGTCCTTGCTTATACAAAATTCACTAGTTTCAGTACTACTTAGTCACAGACCAGGGATTTAATAAACGAACTAATGTAAACTTTCACATTTCAGAGCACTGAGCATGTTATTACTCGAGCTTCCTCTGGATTAAATCCTTTTCGCATATCTTTTGATTTGACGGGCTCCTATCTTAAAAAGATGGAACATCTAGAAGATCCAACTTCGTATAAACTTCATTTAATTTCGTCTCACCAAAGTTTAAGTGCGGAAAAATTAAATTCTGAAATTCACGCCCTTCTTTGTGGAGAGTGTAATCTACGAGAATATATAAATCTTTCCTCCACCTTAGATCAGTGAGAAATGTACGGTTCGGGATTATTTAAGCTACCTGAATAAAGGATGAAAAACTGCTACTGCGTTCTTTCGTAAAATAAAACTAGAAGAGGGTTCGTGTCAGCTAGCTATTAATCAGGGTTGTGATATTACTGTTATAAATTAATAAATCATAAATAATAAATATCTTCCGTCCAATTTCTTGTCTGCAAGTTAAAAATGATTTCCTGACTTCCCTTTAAATTAAAGTCTTGAAACTGTGAAAAGAACACGAACTCAACTAAGCGAGAAAGAATACTTTAAAGTAAATTCACATTGAGATATTTGGGTATATGATTTCAAATGTAATTTGATTTGTTCTCCTTGGATATAATTTGAATTAAATATTTTGTCTTATCGAATAATGATCTAAAGTTAAAGATTAAACTAAAAAACTGTAAATTCGATTTTAACAATTCATATTGCCATATTTTACTTGACAATATTTACAATTTAAATATTTACTTATAATTATATAATTCTGTAACTGATTTTTAGCTAATTTCATAAGCTAATTATGGTTATTTGCGTGGTTGTGTGTTCCTGATTCTGTATAATATTTCAATATTTTTACAATTTTATTAACGGGTAATCTTTTAGTTATATTAAAATTTGATTCTTTTCAAATGTAGCGATCTAGCTGTAAATTTGAAAAATATTTTTGCATTCCGTAATATTATATATTGATACATTATAAATCACTTCCTAATAATAGAAAATTCTTTAATGACAATAATAGTAACGACATTCGTATAAGAGCCATTTATTCGTTTTGTTTGAAAATTGTTTGTTTTGAACTTTCGTCACTGTATTTCTCATTTTTCTTTTCCCAATACGCTATATTACTAAACATGAAATTTTTCTTCTATTTGATATTAAAGTGTTTCAATTGCATAAGGGTTGAAAAAGTATTGTCTGCATAAAAAGAAATTAAAGATAGTTAAAGTAAAAAAAGAAAAGGTGAGCTTTTTAGAGATGAATAATTCTAATTGTGCAAAAAAAAAAAAAAAAAAAAAAAAAATCAAATGTACTTCGTTCAAATTTATGTTAAGGCTGTTCTGTTAAATATTCAGTTCACAGTTTCATGAAAAAGAATTATTAATAATTCATTGCATAAATTCTGCATTTTGCCAAGATCAATAAGGACAAGTAGACATATTTTTGGGGTACAGTTGAATAAAGGCTGAATGAAACTCCTTGTCATACATATATACCCACTTCACTCTGGATGAAAATCATATAAAGTTAAATATTCCACTGAAATATGGCACTAAATGAGATAATTTACCATTTCCTAAACAACAATCGTACATGTTACTCGGGAAAAAAGGGGAAAGCCCTCTTAATCTTTTCAGTCTTTTGTAACTCATTTCTAAAACGGCAGTCACTTTATTTACCAATAAAAAGTTGGGCGTTCCCTACAAAACTACAAAAGAATGAGAGAAGTCGAAAAAGTCCCATAAAATCATCCGTTGTCAGGACTGCAGAACAGGGAACTAAGCCGACACCAAATATTCACTCTCCTCCATTGAACATGAACTGAATACTAACGACCTGTGACAACCTGCTATTGTGGATAGAACACGGACATTGCATAATTTACAATGCACGAACTGGGGTGAGGGGTTGGATTAATAACGTGGAGCAGTACACGCGCTTTTAGCTTCACATGCGCCACCGAAAAAGAGGAGTTTAAATTACTTATGGGATAGGTTGTGCATTATTTAAAGCAGGGATAAGAAATATGTCTTAGAAGAATCATTTTTCATGTTAGAAGCAACCTTCTTCCCCTCGCCATATTTGAAAATGAAGTAAATATAGTTGTCAAAAACACGTCGAAATGTCAAAGCAACAATGCATATCTCAAACTGATAAATTTATTTATGGTAAATCTGAGAATGCAAGCATTCAGTTTTTAGTTAAAAAAATATTGAATTAAAAATGTTTGATGGCGTGAGCTTTAAAGCTTTTCTATGTTAATATTTATTCACATTTGAAAGACTTTATATTTTAATATATCATAAAAATTATGCTCTTATTGAAAATTTGCATTCCCTTTCACGGTAATTTTTGAATTTTACAACTCAGGAAGTGCTTGAGTGAACGAAAGTGATTTCTTGATGAAAGTATAAAAGAAGACTTATCTTTAATTACGTATCGTTTAATATTCGTTAGAAGTAGATGAAATAATGACAGTTCTAATCTAAGTGTTTTCATTTTTTTCCCTTCTATCTTAAAATTCATTCCAAAAAGTTTTGGTTCCTGAAGATTAAATACATAAAATAAAGCAAAGCAAGAAAATAATTCAATGAATTATGAAAAATTAAGAGAATTGAAGAACATTTAGTTAACACATCGCATGAGAAACTAACTATAATGATGATATATGCATTGCATCATTCATTTGTTGCGTTAATACATGTATAGAGGCAAGTTTTGATGTCGGGAAATTATATTCATGCTTTATAATTTCCCTCAGTGTAATAAAGTAAGTCAGGTATTTAAGGTTTGTAAGATAATATTTTAGAGCACATAATTTCAGAATTTTTTTCTATATAATTGGTTAATTTCTATCATAACACTTTAGACTGAGATTTTAATTTAATTCTTTGATAAAAGATTTATTTATTTTTAATGCTATATTTGTATATGGATAAAATCGTGTTTTTGATTATGCATGTTTGCCATGAATTGTTTGCAATTTCCAATTAGTAAATCCAGTATATACATCACTTTAGTAATTGGTAATTAAAAAATATTCTTCAGATTCTTCATAGGAATAAATTTCTACTAACATTTCACAATTTTCTGTAGCTAATTGGCAGTAAAATTTTGCTAACTAAGAAAAATTTTTCAATATTTTTTCAATTAGATTAATTATCATTAATTCAATTAGTATTCGAATTAATTATCATCTTATGAAAAAAACGAGTTTACAAATATATTTAGACATTTAATCGAAGCTACGGAAGATTAAATCAAGGTAATTAGCTTAAAATTTTGTTATTTACATTTTTCTAACATATATATTTTATAGCCATCGATTATATATATTTTTTCATAATTTATAAAATAATGAAGAATAGGAAATATTATCGTATGTATTCAATATAAGGAAAATAATGAATCTAATAAAAAGTAAGTGCACACTAATGCTTATCGTTCCTGGGTCAGTTTTATAAATAATATAGGGTGAAAAGAAAGCCTAATTTTTTAGTAAAAAAATTAAAATTTTTATAAGAAATATAACATATTATTTATAACTTTTTTCCTGATCAATTCATTATTAAAATTACATACTGTTTTCAAATTGTAATATTTCTGCTCAAAATCTTAAGGAATTATAATTCTTGAACATGAAGAGTTGTCACTGAAATATTTATTCAGTTTTATTTTTCTTATATGCTTAAATGATTGAATAAAAATATTTAAGTAAAAAAATAACAAAATAAATTTTAAGTCTTTTATGCTATAATGCTATAAGATATGCTTATAAAAAACAGAGCAAATTAAATATATGGTACATTTGGTTCCAACAACTTATAGAATTTTTCTTTTTGGAATGTCCAGATGAATTATACAAGAAGAAAATTTTAAACGAATGTTCTGCAAGAATCATTTGTCGGAGAATTGCTTATCATAGTAGAACATTATCAGTCAGAGTGAAATAAGAAGCTATTATTTAAATCAAAACATCTATTTAATTTCAATTACTTATGGAAGTGGGCAACAAACTCGTTATTATTTCAAAGGTTCAAATATGGAAAGTTTTAATGAAATTCTTGTAATTTAGATTTTAGTTTAGTAATATAAATTTTCTCTGAAAACCACTCGCCTTACTTTCTAAAAAAATCTTAGACATAATTCAATAATTGAGTGAAAGGAAGCTGTATTTCTGATCATTAATTTCAAAAGCTTTAATTGATATGGTTGTGTTTAGCTACTCTATTTCTCGAATTCAATTATCTTGAGATTTCGTATTCTTTTTTAATTTTTAATTTTTTCTCACAGTATTTACAATTTTTACAATAAATACTTTATGAAATTCTACGCTTTCAATTCGTCATTCTGGTATATTTTTTACAAACAAGTTTTATTTGGAATGCAAATAGATATTATTCATTATTTTTAAAGGAAAAAATATCTGTAAGAATAAAAACATTCAGCAAAAGCGTTTGAAAATATTTTTTAAACGAGTGAATTTGTCTCAAACATTTAAGATTTAATGCTTCTTAAACTGAAATAAATAACGGATGAAAAAATTGATCAGGTAAACTAAATTTGTTTTCGCAGTAATTTCAAAATTAATAAATTAATGTCATTATACTGAACTATTTTGATAAAAATGAAAACATTTTGATTTTAAGAAAAATGTGATTCACAATTATTTAAATTTGTATGTTTAATACTTTTAAAGGTAATATTTTGATTGTCATTTTATTTATTTCTTGAATTTTACACTCTTACTAATGTGGTAGTATTTTAAACATTTATAATTGTTTGCTCTGAAAAACAATACAGTATTTAAAAATTTTCAGAAATGAATTATCAATAAGCAATTAATATAATGGCAGTGTGCCAAAGTATTTTTATGTTAAGAATTTATAATTAAAAAAATTAAAATGAGAAACACATGTTTAGTACACTACTAAAAGTATGTTTTTAATACGCATTTTTGCAAAAATGTTCATTACCGAGACAGAAAATAATAGGAAAGAGTTTATAACCTGCTTGACGTATTGCAATAATGTCTACAAAAAATCACTTTCGGTTAAGAAAAATTAAGTAAACAGCTTAATTTTGCTTTACTATCAATCATAATTTAAAAATAAAATGCTCATATTTTCTATCACATATTTTTGAAACCCTAACAAAACGAAAGAGAACATTTTTTTTCCATATTTTTACCATCAAAATTAAACGACTTATAAAACTTTGAAAATTACTATTTTGGACTAATTTACTGTCTACATGTTTAAGATCAATCTTAAGAAGTCATATGGAAAATGAACTTATCCATTAACGTGTAAACAGGTTCAGATTTCTCTTGATTTCTTGTCATGAAGAGGTAGTATTATTGCTTCAAAAGGAATTTTAATATTTATTCAATTTTTTAGAATATAATTAATTTCTTATACTATAGCTACTGAACCAGTTAATTTTAGGCAAATCAAAACACTTATATTTTAGTTTTCTCCAATATGAAACAAAGGAATTTCCAAGAATTAAAAATAAAGGTTTATATTGATAAAATTTGGGACTCTTTGAGACCAATCTTTAAAAAATTTTTAAAATGTAGATATTTATTTTATTTTAAAAGAAGGCGAAATAAGCTAAAGATTATTAATAAGAACAACTCAGAATTGAGAAGAAATCTATTGCAGTTATATTTGTTATGTTCCAGATATTAAAGTTGCATTTAAATAAATATATTCCATTAAAACATAGGCAGACGTAAGAATATTTAATTTAGAAGCAATCTTACACAAAATTATCTTTTACTGAGAAAATACTTACAAGATAAAATTTCAAGGTAAGCAATATTCACAAATTTTTAAGAATCAGAGAATCCTCTTAGTAATGACCAAATAATCATCGAATAAGTATTGAATGTCTGGAGAAGTAAATGAACGAGTCTTTTAATTGAGCCCTTATTCTTCGATTATGAATTGACATCTACAAAATATTCGGTTATTTTATCTGAACCATTATCTAATTAGTTTGAAGAGTCTCTCGCCGTAGGAATGATCAAAGATGTGGTTTCGGCAAGATAGAGTTTTAGCTCAAATCTTTTCAACCACCTACATCTGTGACCTTTGGAAATAATATTATTGGGTATGGATAACGTTCTAAATATCTAGCGGCTATATCTAGATCTCCGTCTATTTTATTAATTCCTTTGAGGTTACTTAAAAATTGAAGTATTCCAAAGATAACTTGCGAGTAGATCAGATTTGTTAAATTGTATTACAGTGGTATGTTAATCTGTTGCAAAGTAATTTGTTGTATTCAGATAAATATGAATTTGATTAGCTGATGAGCTTCTGCTTTTCATCCGAAGGAAATAATTTTGATCAGATATTATGTTAAGATAATTTTTATGTTAAATTTATAAAAATAATTCTGAAAATATTGCTTTACATTTTAGTCCATTTTATACTTAAATGATTCAGTATGTGGTTTTCTGCACAAGCAGTATATATATTTTTTTTAGCAAAAAAAAAATATTTTTTTTGAGCAGTATATATTTAAAGCAATAAAAAAACTGACATTTTTACTCTTGTCCTGGAATTTTATTTTTTCGAAATTGATAATTTTCTCTGAAATATTTTTATCATCCCTATCTTGTTTAAAAATTATTACTCAATAGCAATGGAAGATTTGTAAATCTATCTGTTTTCTTGCTTTATAATAAGCATAATCAAATGTTCAGGAAAGAGCATAAAATATTACATCATGTAATAACTTCAGAATTACAGATTCAGACAGCTTAAAATACTATTTAGTTCCCCATTTCAATCATTTTTCAATTGAAAGCACGCAATAACTTGTAGCAAATTAAAAATTTGCCAATGGGTCAATATTAGAGTGAACACCTGAATACACAGTTCTGTCAAAGATTTAAATGACAAACAATCTTACGAGAAAGATTTCTAAATTTAACAATAGCAATTCTCTTATCTGAAAGCTTTTTTTTTCTTTTTTCTTTCCTATTAAAATGGCGGAGATTCAATCGTTTCAGGGACGGGAGTTTTTTCTTCCAACATCCAGCAATAATTGACTATCATCCTGATGTACCTTCCTTGTTATTCCTTTCCGCCTTCGAGGAATCTCTCACCAATCTCCTCGTTTACCGTGCTTAATTTTATAGGCAATACTATTGGTGAGAATGGATAAAATTAGATTCTGAAGTCATATCACTTCACAATATTATGTCTTTGACATTTAATAACAGTTTTTTCTGAAATAGATATGCAATTTGGATTCCTTGTTTTTCAAGGAATCTCGTTTCTAGTAATTTAGAAGTCTCTTACTTTTTTTCATTTCTTTCTATTTTCAGTTTAAATTTTTATTGTACATAAATTTTCAATTGTGAAGTCATACAACTATCATTTCCTCCAGCTTTGATTTGCATGAATTTAGAAAAAGTTCATAAAAGTGTTTAGGGTATTTTCTTTCATTTGATAAAGCCTTGGTAAATTCTTTAATGATGTCCTATTTTATGTGAGGCAATGGAAAGAGCTTTAAGTGACTTTTAAATAAACTTACGTTTTGCATATTTTGTTTACTATTATCATTGTTTTCCTAAATGTCTTTAAATTCTTTTTAATTTCTTAATACAAATTATAAACTGTATATTTGAAAAAAATGATCTGCAGAAAGGACATAGAGTTTTCTTTAAAATCAGCTCAAACTCCACATTTACACTCCAGATAAAAAACTTTGTAAACTATCCTTTCCAAATTTTTAGAGTATTGATTAAAATTAACTAAAAAATCGATAATTATTGTAAAGTAGGAAAGAAGGAAAGTGATAGAAGGAGGGTGGAGTATCCAATAATATAATGATTCAGTTTTAACTAATTTTCTCTGATTTTTCTAGAGCATTTTCAGATAGTTTGTGATTTTAGAAAGAAATATTACATGAATAATAGTTCTTCCTTGGATAGGATATATATAAACGAATTTGTTATTTAATTTCTATAAGTCTGCAAATACGTTCACAGAAATAATATTATGCTGCTCACAAACTATATAAAATTCCGACATAACTGATTTATAACTAGTGATAAAACTGCATACAATGGAGCCTTTTGATTATTTTTCCAATTATTAGCCAACAAAAATCAATAAAAGATCTTGTTATTATTATGGCAATCTTTTTATCGCAAATTTTTGTTGTCTAATTTAACTGCAACAAGTTACATTCTTCACGCTTTTATGCAATAATTAAACAAAATATTATATGATACGTCCACATGCGTCCTATTTAGGTTTAATTAATACGGTATTAAATAATCAAGCACTGAGATTGGAATCCCTCATAATTAATGCGCAACGCTTTTAATGTCTATATAACTTTTAATGATGGCGAAATTTGACTTTATAACAGAAAGAAATACTTCAAAGTGATGAAGGGGTCTTTGTAAAGATTTAATATCGAGTGAAGACATATAAAAGGCTTGATGTGGAACATATAAGATAATTAATGCTAAGCTCTCTAGGAAGGCTGCAAGCAATTGACTATAAAGGAGCTTTTCGCAGGGCTTGCAGCACCTGGTTGTGCTGTCTGAATGAGCACTTAACCCGTCACCAACTTCACACAAGGTCTGTTTCAATTATGTTTTGTGAGGAATCTCTCCCCGCGAACCTAACTGAATAACACGCTTCACTCCCAACCTCTGGATAACGATAATTAGGTGTCAGAATCCTGGTCATCAGTCATTCGCGTCCTTTTAACCACGCCCTTGCCAATGCAGGGATCAACCGCTTTTGAAGATACAAAGGTATTAGGTACACCTGATTTCTCCGATCAAATCAAAGGATCTCGAGAAGATATGTAATTGAAATCTTGCTTCAAAGTAATATGTGGCGGGGCTAGGGAAATTGGGCCGCTGGCCAAGCAACTGCTTGTGAGGACAACCCCGCTTTTCATTTCATTAGGAATAGAAAGGCTTGCTGGGGAAATTTGTCACGTAATCACAGTTCTAAAGGAAATTTGAGTCTTGCTGGGGGATAATGTGCTGAGATAGATATTTTTTTATATTCATGAGCTGAAAACTAATTTGATCAAATCATCTTTTTAAAATTCTTTTTTTTTTACTAGCATTTGAAAAGTAAAAATTCTTTCATTTATCTTCTGTTTTTTTAGATTTTAATGTACAGAATGGCGATAATGTCTTGCACTGATTATAAAAAAATGTTTGAGCTGAAACGCTTATACTTAAGCAGAAATTTCCGTTTGTAATTATAAAATCCTTAATTAAATTTATATTTAGAATAAAACAGACAATTTATAAGTGTGTTTTTCCCCTTCAAATCTAGAAGAGTGACAAGGTGCTATTGTGATTCTCACCATAAAGTGCGTAACTTTTGTTCTGCAACCCTAGACACAACATCTGGTTTCCAAGCCTTCGACGCTTGATTATTTCTAAATGGTTTAGTAAAAATCCACAGTATTGTTTCAAATCTCCTTGACTGATTCCATTTCATGTAATCAAATCGCATTTATTCTCAATTCAGTTTCCCTAAAATTCATTCAACCTTACATGCATGAAGTAGCGTTACTGATTATTTAGTGATGAGAAAGAACTTTGTATACAGGACTAAACACTGAAAAGGCTTTTATTTTCCATCTTCAACAGTTCTTTTATAATAAAGTATCATTATCTAGGAAAGAAGTCTTGTTTAATCTGTATGATCCGTTATTATATATACTACGGAATTTGGAAATCAATCTGTTTATGAAATTCACTTCCAGGGGGCTGAATCACGCTGATGAAATTAAAATTAAGCCAAAGTAACAGATGAACTGGAGTTCACTTCTGAAAATATTTTAATAATGTGTATTTTCATAGAGACAATAATTCAAAAATTCTCAACTCTAGCGCTTCAAGAATTGACCGAGTCTTTGATTATAAAATGTCAATTGAATAAACGTGGAATAAATCAAGCTAAATAGTAGTTAACAAAATCACAAAAAATACTTCTAAAGAAGTTAAATGAATTAAGTAAAAGTGCTTAATAATTATCGTACTAAGTGCGTATGATCCTGCATTTCTTATTATTTCCATTGCTTGCTGACAAACTTCTGAGCATAGCAGATTTCTCAAACACTGAATGATGGAATAACCAGGATACTTTTAAATATCGATTTTCAAAATTTTCAAACATGACGAAATCCTAAAATCAGAAAAATGGTTTGTTTCCTTTCATAGTTCGTAGCAAATCAGTATTTGTGATGTTTTTCGAATTGAATGAAAATATTTTTCCCTCATTACTCATGGAAATGCTATATATCTTTCCTTTTTGGTCTTGTATAAATTTTTATTAGAATTTTATATAAATTCAAGTCTATTCCTCCTCTTGCTTTGTTTCTTCTGTAAAATTCCATAATCTCCAACATATTTGATTTAAGGAAAGTAAATTTTTTACATACAACTTTATATAAATCTGTTTGTTCATAGTGTTTCTGTGCATATTGTTAAGAATAATATTATTGCTTTCTTTTTTTAGATATTATTTACGTACTTGATGTCAGCTTTTGCTTTTAAAGCTTCCTTCACTGCTTCTTAAACTATTTACTTATTTTATTTATTACTCACTTAATTCATTTATTTTTGTAAGCTTTATTTTATATTTATCGATCATAAAAACGTCCCTCATCCAGAGTCTAAAAATAGCTTTGACAGTTATATTTATAACGAATCGGTTCAATAAAATTAGTTTTAAAAAATAATTTTATTAATTTTGTCAATAGAAGAAATAATTTTGGTACTTTTCCTTTAGCCGGGCACAGCGAGAAGTCGCTAAATAAAGTAGAATTCTGCCAAATTTTTTACAATTTGTTCATTCACTTCGCTTGGCGACTTGGCTTGCGTTTATTTCACATTGGTGACATTTGTGCCCGGATAACAGAAAAGTACCATACTTTTTATTTAAAGTATTTTCTATTTATTAAAAAAAATTAAATAGAAAATATATTTTCGAGACATAAAATAATCTCTTTAATTTTTTCCCCATCCATTTGAAATATAGATTTAATATTTTAAAGTTAACAAGAGCTATTAAATGAAAATTGGAAAAAAAAATTATGCAATGCTCAGGAACAATACAGGAATCAAGCTATGTAAATATGTGGGATTTTAAAAATGTGATATTAATAATTTTATTATAATGCATGATGATATAATTTTTGAGAAAAAAACTGGATACTCATATTCAAATAATTATATTGTACATCATTAAGCAATTAATGATGAAAATACTTTCAGATCTATTTAATACTGATTAAAGAGATATGCGTTGTTTGAGTTATAAGATTCAACATTCTAAAAATAATCATAACCAAAACTAACGAACAATGAATATATGCTTCGGTGCATAAAAAAGATTCTCATTCAGATTTTTTTAAAAAAATGAAATACTGCTAAAAAACATTTTAAAATAGAAGCAATATCCAATAAAAGCTGATTTCAAGCTATATGTATCAAAGTGAGAAAGTAAATTGTTAACCTCAAAAAGAGAGTTTTTAAAATGTTTGAGCCGTATTTATTTTAAGAAAACTAAGCAGATTACGCTCCAAGATCAAAACAAAAGACGTAATAAAGTTTAATAAAATTTAAGTTATGCTTTTGCTATTTTGCCGAAACCCATTTTCACATTTTGCCGCTCAACAACATTAGCCTACGTTTTATAAAGGGGGAAAAAAAAGAAAGAAATCAAATTACAACGTTGCAAAAAGGACTAAAATTCTCGCCCTTAGGTATAATGCCGTTCGGAACCATGTCAGACTAAAAATCAAGACAAAGTTAACAGAGAATTGATACTTCAACCAAGTGTATTCTTTGTCTACGGTAGCTTCGACGAAATGCTTTCTATTTTAAGGGACTCTTTAAAAGGTTTTTCTCTCAAAAGAATCAGTTACAATTTCTTTTGTCATTCTAGTAAGTGTATATATATCCTTGTTTTATGCATTATTCTCTTGACATTTATATCGTTTAATACATTTGATGGAACCGAATTTTTCGTACTGTGCTTTCTTAACAGGTTGTTATTGTTTACAAATGGTAGATAAGAGCAACTTTTATCAAGATGTTATTATTTTTATCTTTTTTATTTATTTGTTGGTGTGAAAAAAACGAATTTAAACTCATTGCTTTTAAATTCACAATAAATTGTTTCTTGAGATTTTTCAAAAATGTCAAGAAACATTCTCTTCAAAACTGATTACGTATTTAAATGGCAAAAAAGCTAGCATATTTGTCGGTGAATTAAAATTTTCTTTTAAAAACATACTATGTTAAAAGGAGTTTATTCTATTGTTCAATAAGTTTAAATTCTTGAATAGAAACTAATTAGGCCTTTTACATGACTGATGGCTAATCTGTAATTTTTTTTCTTTCAGTTAGAATAGTTTACAATTTAAATTCTTTCATACTTATCTTTTGTAATGAACGTTATTAAAATTATTAAAGTTCATTTTAACCGATTTTATTAAAACAAAAGCATACCCTTTTTTGATGTAAAAAATTCATTTATGGGTCAGAAGATTCACGGTAGTTTCTTTACTTAGAAGTTCCGAGATCAATGCATGTGTTTTACAACTAATAAAAAATCCAAAGAAATGTAAATTATTTTTTAAAATTTTATTTTTACAATGCTTACTGTAGAAGAAGTTGAATAAAAATTCAACACGAGAAGGAAGAAACTGATAATTTATAAAACACAATCAAAAATATAGGGAAACGCACAAAAAAAGCGAATCGCATGAAGCACGTAAAAATTTTAATAATATATGAATATAAACCTAAAAAATATTAATACTCCAAAGAATATTATAAAGAATAAACAAAAGAGTAGATCAATCATCTTTTTCAAATTTGTGGGCCCTTAAATTTAACAGTATAAAAAGATATTTAGAAAGTAACAAAATCATTAAATGTACTAAAAATTGTTTAAAATTTCTTAAAGTAAAAATTGTCTATGCGAATCAATTTAAATTAAACCTTCGTCCCTTTCCTTTTGAATCGTTTGACTGGGTTTCTTAGTAACGATAATTAACAAGAACTTTTTAACAAACGATCATCATTATTTGAATATTAGGAATTGAAAGTCCTAATCCATTTGTTCACTATGTTTCTTGAATATGTTTTAAATTTCCCTTCTAGAAAGCAAAATACGACAACGATTCTCCAGTCAATAATTCTAAAAAGTCTCAAATGCACATTTCTTAAATATAACAAAAGTATTATCAATACAACAGCGCGAACTTAACACATATGGGTTTGTCTCCAAAGAACACTAATTAGCAGTATTTTCCAGAAGTATATATTTTGTAATTAATGAGAAAGGGACACAATTTATTTTAATGAAATAACTTTTTGCCACCCCTATAAAGATGCTATAGTGATTAATGAAAACCTTCTTCCTCATTATCTCTAGAACCTCGAGCAAGATCCCTATTCAGCCTCGTCCTCTAAATCTGCAGAGATGTGACATTGTCCTACATCTTCGTAATGAAATGAAATCTGTCAGTAAAATTTAGGTCCGCATTTATCAGCCTCCTCATTAAGCAACAGGATACCGATGCTGCAACGTCGTTTAATTATCAAAACCGAAGACCCCCCAGCGTTTTCAGCTCAAAATGTATTGAAAAGTTTATTATGACGGTACCGATTCTAGAAATACTGAATTTGATAATAAAAGTATTATCAGTTGTAATGAAAATAAAAAAATAATGTATTTGGTGAATAAAAACTTAATTCCATTGTTTTATATGAAACTAAAGGTTTTAAGGTTCTCCCAGTTTTAATTTAAGAAATAATTAATTTTATTCTAATTTTCTGCGTCATCCTTTCCGTAAGTAGGAGTCTAATAATATTTACACTTAATCGAATGTTCTTCACTTGTTTTAAATTAAATATATTTGAGTATTAGGCATAATATCGAATAATTTCTTTTATGTAAAATATTTTTGTATTGATTTTAAATCAAATGAATTACATTACATTGATTTTCATAAATTGTATTATAAAGTTGTTTCATCTCCAGATCGAGAAACTTCAATTTAAAATTTATTTAAAGTCATATCATTGTATAAATTCAAATGTGTTAAATTAATCGTAAATCACTATGAATGTACTTAATTTGAAAGATAATCTCCTCATCTTTTAAATTCCTATGGAATTAGTTTCTGTGTACATCAAATTTACAAATGATATGGGAATTATTAATTTTACTCCATTTCGGAAGTAATGTAAGTACTAAAATTGAATAATGAATCCATGAAATTTTAAATCTGAGAAATTATATCGAATATTTTGTAATCCTTCAGTATCAGTTGAATATATCAAACCTTATAAACATATTTTAAGACTTAATTAAGAGATTATTGTCACAGAAATGTTAAGGTTGTTATGTTTGTTTTTACATACTTATACTTAACTTGATTAGTTTCTTTTTTTGTGGAAGGATTTTGTTATTACTTTTGACTTTCTTCTTATTCATACCTTACCTGTGTTAATTGTTGAATTTTTTTTACTAATGCGTGTTTTCGTTTACAATATATCACTTCAGTATTTTCGAACTTAGCTATCTGTAAATCGAATAATTTAATAAAATTTGGATTCTATAAAAGTGGCTCACGTTGATAGTCAATTTGAGAAAACATTTAATACAATATTCTGTTATATTTACAATAAGGAAGAACAGATAGAAATCCAGAAATTTATTTCGAAATAATCAAAGTATTAAAACTGATTATTGTATTGCATATGAAATCCATGACTCATCGCTGCTCATATTTTTTACCTTAATTAAAGGTTTAAAAAAGAAAAAACATTCTTGCAATTTTTGTAATGCTGCTATTGGTCTTGTTTTCAATTATCTGAATTATTTTTACTATATTCTTTTATAAAATATGTAGCACATTAAATTAAAATAAAACAAGTTTTTACATTTAGCAACACATGATTTAAAAAGTATTGCAAATTCTGTTATTTTTAAGTTTATACTTTTATAAAGGATTATCAATTTCATTAAAAAATAATCATTCATGTTGAATACTGAGTGTTTATGTATGTATTGGGTTGTTCGGAAAGTAATTTCGTATTTTTTTGTCAAAATGAAAAGAAATTTTCGTTTAATGAATAAATTATTTATTAAATTATAAAATTGCCATTCTGGTCTAATACCTTTTGCCATATTTTTGGTAGTAACATGATTACACGCTCATCAAAGTTTTGGTCTTTGCTGTAAAAAAAACTGATCGAGGTGGTTTTTGGCCTCCTCATTTGAAGGAAAAATTTTGCAAATCAGTTCTGGTACTGATGTACTGTTAACACATCTTCTCCACACATATTGGCTAATTTATTTCTGGCTTGAACAGCATTTTTACCTTTTATATAGCAAAAAAGAAAAAAATGACGAAAATGCTGTTTATTGCTCTCCATATTTAAAAGGGCACCATCCAAAAACTACTGCGAAGAATCAGCTGCACTTTTTCACACTCAAGCCTTGCTATATCAGCTCTTAAAACATAAAATGATTTTGCGGTTTAAGTATGAAATTGGGTGCGAAAAATGCAATTAAATCCTTTGTCAGGAAAAAACGAAATTACTTTCCGAACGACCCAATATGTATGTATGTATATATATATGTGTGTCTGTGAGTATGTGTATGTGTGTATGTCAGTGCATTAGAACGGTTTTTGCTTGTGATTTATAAATTTGTTATTTACTTTAAAATACATGCTTTATTTTTTTTGTGGAATTCATGAATATTTATAAATATTTCATTACATAGAATTTTTTTAATTTAAATTTCGTCTGTAGAATATATACGCTACTTATGAAAGTTACTACTTATCAAAATTTTAACCCTGAATTTTTTTAAAATTCATTAGTAATTCGTAGAAAGAAAGCCTAATAAAGCCAATAATTGTATTTGGGTGAATACTTTTGTTCCGCAGAGCATTTTTCAGTTTCCTCTCAGAAACGACTATTTCTGCAATGCCATAAACAACAATTACGTCTTATATATCTCACTTCCCAACAATGAACAACATCGATAATTCTTGAAGCCAACAAAGAGAGCCTATCTTTTTCATGTACTTGTTACAAGTTATCGATGTCGTCTTCATTATTGTCTATCTTCATTTTTATCTGTCCTGGAAATGTCCAAAATGTCATAAATCAATGGTTTTAAATAGGGTAACAAATTGCTCTGCTATTCTTGAAGATAACATTGTTAGCCAAACTTTATAATGGGACTTTTAAGATATTTTGCTATAACATGGAGTCAGGATTTCTTAAATGGATTAATGTAACGCAAGTAAAATTTTCTAATGATTAATTAAAAGATTTCCTTGGATGCTTTAACCCCCATAACAGGTAAAAATGAATTAAAGGCAATTGTGCAAAAATTGTCATGATACAACATGAAAAGGAACTTTCATAGAGACGTTGTTATCCTTAATGTATGTTACAAAATTAACAGAAATTAGGTGAGACGTTGTTTTCACTTAATAACTGTTACAAAAATTTATGATATATAATACTTATTTTCTTGTAGCTTTTGTATTATATCACATGTTTAATGTTCTTAAATTTAGAAATTTGTTAATTGAATTTTCTTTTAATTCTTCTTTTGTGAAGTTCTGAAACTTTGTACAAATGCCGGTTTCCAATAAAACATTGCACGATTCTTAATTTTAAATTGAATTATTGTTTATTTGAAACTTGCTTTTAGTCCTATATAGAAATTAATTTACGAAATACTAATTTTTAGATTCAATACTCCTTACTTCCATGAACTCAGAAATATATTTAAAAAAATAAAAAGAAGGAAATAATAATAAAAAATTACACGTTATACCAATATACACTCATGTCCAAAATTATGGTCACAAACATAAAATCAGCGAAAAATGAAAAAAGATTCCCTGTGTTCCTTCGAAATTTTGCACATATATACACAACAATGGAAAAAAGAGCATAGACACATAACAAAAGGGAAAAAATTTTATTTGGAAACTAAGAAACATGGTATATTAAAAAGTGTTACATTACGAATTAGAGATAAAGTTTTTATCTCGGGAAAAGCCTGTTTAATATGAAGTGTGACCATAGTGCTCTGCTATACAGGTTTCACAACGAGCTTTCGTACTTTTTATGAGGATGCCAATAAATGCTTCGAGCAACAAAGCCCATTCTTCCAAAAGCGCGGCTTTTAACAATTTTAGGGTATTAGGAGGGGGGTTGCGCTGTGCAATGGCTATTCCAAGACAATTCCAAACGTGTTCAATAGGATTGATATTAGGAGACCTAGAGGGCCAGTACATACGTCGAATATTCTCTTCCGCAAGAAAATCATCAACGATCTGAGCTCTTTGTGGACGTGCGTAATCGTCCATAAACATGAAGTCTGGACCAAAAGCACCCCGGAGCAAACTCACATAGACTTCAAGGATCTCATCCCTATAGTGATGTGCATTGACAAAACCGGCATCTAAAACGTGTAATGATATACGACTGCCCACCTTTGTGCTACTCCAGACAAGTATTCCTCTGTCATCAAATCTGCCGAATTTCTTTTTCATAGGAGGGATGACAGCGAGTTCCTCGCTCTCTCCAGATGAAGATTCGACGAGTGTCACTCTGTGTGTAAATCTCGACTCATCACTGAAAAGAACACGCCCTTATTCTTGCTGCTCCCAAGACTGATGTGTTCGGCACCACAACAACTGAGCGTTTCTGTTTGATGCAGTCAAAGGGGCGCACTCAACTAGTCGCTGAGCATAAAAGGCCCTCTAGGATAGACGTTTGTTTACTGTTTGTATGGAAATTCTTATTCCAGACGCAGAAGCAAGGTCACGAGCAAGTTGGGAACCGTTGTCAACCTATGCCGTCGTGCGCTTAATGTCAAGTAGCGATTCTATTCAGACATCGTTACTCTGTGACGGCTTTGGCCGGCCTTCCTGGTTACCATACTACTCGTTTGGAATTGATTCCACAACCTGGATACCATTTTCACTGCCACTTATAACAATCGAGTCACCTCCGCTTGAGACTTCCCAGCTTCAAGCCTGCCAACAGCTCTCATCGTCTTAGCGATTATAAGAACTCATTCTCACTGGAAACAGGTTAAATCTTTTGTTTTAATGCAACATTCACAAAATTGCAGACAAAAATCTCAAATGTCTAAGCGGTCTAATTTCAGTAGTTTCTTAAAAACTAATGCTAAGCAACATTTTTTCCTACAAATGGTTAATATCGCGTTTTCAGTCCTCCACAATATATAAAATATAACTTGTTTAAATTTTAGAAGCGATTTAGAATTATTTGAAAAATAATTTTGTGACCTTAATTTTGAACATGAGCATAGTAAAAAAGAAGAAAACGTGATTTTTTTAAATCTTGAAAACGAAGGAATGTTATGACGCAATTAATACATAATGTACAAATAAGGATATTCTTGGTTATTCTTTGAAAGATGAAGTACATTATAAATGAGAACAAAATTTAAATTTATTTAAAATACTTCTATGCGAATCTTCTGCTTTTGTAATTTTGTTTTTTTATCCATATTTTTGTTAAACAAATTAGTTACGATATGAAATTAAGAATATGAAGTAAAACACGAATTCATAATGGAATAATCGAATTCATAATTTATATTCATAATGGAAAAATATTATTAATGTGAAATTGAATGTGCAGAATTCTAGTAAAATATTAAATTTATAAATTTTTCCTAAATTAGATTATTTTTTTAATGTAAAATGAAATAAAATGGGGTAGCATTAAATTTTTTGGAACTGTTTAGAATATGATACAAATTCGATGAAAGTCATTCAATTTGGTATTTGGTTAGAACAACTTTCAATTCACGAGTAAGTTTAAAATGTCTGACATATTTTCTTCAGAGCAATAATAAATATCATAAGAAATAAGAATTACAGATGAGAAAATAATCAATAAAATTTCAGATAATACTTTTTTCTCAATATATTATAACACGTTTTTTTTAAAAATAAAAGGCGCTGTAAGCAATAAAAGTCTGTAAATCAACAATTAATATCACAAGAAGGAAAATTTGGAACTTTCATCATATGAAGACAAAAGCGCATTCTGAATGTGATTACATCTCCAGATTACCTAAAAGTGTTTTTATATGTGCCTCACGGTTTTACGATTTTTGTTTTGATTTTTATATCTTTTTCTCGAAATATTTCCTTTTTATTATACAAATAATTGCTTTCGTAGAGAAGGTTTTATTTTATATTATTAAGTTTGTTAGCAATTTTGAATTAAACTAGAATGTATTCTTTTTTTTTAATGTATGACATAGTATAGTTTTAATTTGCTTAGTATTTCATACTTTTCAGATAAAGTTTCATTTATTAATAGCAATTATTGAGTCTTTCAAAACATCTATTTTATGTTTTTATATTTTAGTGCTCTGAGCAATTTTTATAAATGTTTTTATTTTTTTTGAATTTGCAATCTCCTACATGTTAGAAATAAGTATTACAAGGCGTAATATTAACAATTTTCCTGTAAAGAAAAAAAATTTTACATAGTGCAAATTAATTTAATAATGTTACATTTATGCAAGCTTATTGCATGAGAGTTACAAAAATTATAATTTCCGCAATATTACTTTTTTTTTATACTGTACTAGTAAATATGAGATAGACCTATACTAAATTTGCGATTTTTACTTTGGCTTTCCTTTTATATTAAATCAGTGATCTTCAATCAAAGAATGCCCTTAGTCTTTTTTTATTATTAGATTTAATTTGTTTTCTTTATGAGCCATTTTCATTTCTGATTTTTGTTTTTCAGTGATAAACAAAAAAAAAAAAGATATATATAAATAAATAAAATAAAGTGAGTCAAATTAGTTTTCTCATTTTGCTACCATTCCTTATTACCATGAAACAATATTGATAGATAGAAAAAAAGTTTAAATAATTCAAAGAAGCGACAACAGAAACAAATGTAAAGCTAAATAATTGTAATTCTAATGAAACAGTACCATTGAGAAAAGTTGAATTTCTAGTATTGTTTCTTAAATGCACAGAACTTTTTATTATGTAATACTTATTAATTATCCTGCCATATTTGTTACTTTTAAAATCATTAATCAAACATTAAATGATCCGAAAAAGAAACCAAAACATATGTATTTTCAATTGCAATGGTTTTCTTCTTCTTTCTACTTTCACAAGGTGAGGTTTTGAGATTGAAAATTGAGGACATGATGCCACTTAGTATAATATACATTATACTAATATACATTTAGAATGTTCACTCACGAAAATATTCAAGAAAAATAGCCAATCAATTTCGAGAAATTGGCGCTCAATCGTTTAGCATAGGTTATATATTAATAATACGCCACTGTTTCCGTGGCGCGAATAATTTAGCAGGTAAGACGCTAGCATCGTATTCACTCGAGGTTCATCCTCGAGGTTTTTGCTTCTTTTATTTGTTTTTTCTGAAATTAATTTGAAAATTTAAAAACAGTTATAATTGATACGTTTTTCATTTTTCATGCAATTTATTGTATTAATTCTTGGATTATGATTTAATTAAAAAATAGTTATGAAGATGAATGCGTTTTTCAAATATTCAAAATAACTTAAATTAACAATTTGAATATGTTTTTAATTAATGTGATACTCATTTTTGTAAAGAAAAAATTAACGTATTTTCTCTGAATACTTAAGTTACAAGCTAATTTTCAAAAGAAAAATAATTATGCTCATGCTTATGGTTCTTGAATTACAATTAAAATTTTTAAACGTTTAAAAATTTTTAATATAGTTTTAATCATAAAAATGTTTCAAAATAACTATTTTTCATCTTTTAAACCATTAAAAGTTAAAATTTTTGAATTTAATAATAAAGATAAATTATTTATTATAACTCAAAGAAGTGGGATTTATATCATGAATTCAAGATAGCCGATTAAATAAATAAAATTACATCGGCAAACAGTGTTATATGTTAATAACCGAAAAGGAAAAGCAGAAAGCATGAACTAAGTTACATAATGTAAAGACAGATGGCTCAAAAGTTTTAGTAACATTTGGTATGCTTTGTGCGTTACCCGATTTTCTGAAGAAAAATAAATGTTTTTTTTTAAATAAATGAAATTTGTTTTTTAATCGATTCCTTTAAGATTTCTCTTGTGCATAATCATTATTTATGAATTATCTCAGATGTTTAAATATATCTGGTTTGAAATTTTTTTGTGATAATAACCATTTTGTCTCTTGAATGTGAAAAAAATTAATGAAATATTTTTATGATATCTGTAATTTAATTAACGTTTATCTTCATTTAAGTTATATTTATAATTATTTTTTTTGCTTAAAAATAAATTATAATTCAAGCATTAAGTAAATGAATATTTATTTTTGAAAGAGATTTAGTTTGATAACATGCATTTTTGATTGATAAAAAGTTGCATATTAATTAAAACTGTATGTATTTTTATTTAAGTTATATTATATATATATATATATATATATATATATATATATATATAGTTTAGATATTAAAATAATAGATATTAAAATAAAACTCATTTTTTTTCCAAATAAAAATTAGTATTATATTAAATGAAACCATTTTTTAAAAATAATTTATTAATTTTGAATATTTAAAAAAATGCATTCATATTTCTAATTATTTTTCTTGTAAAAATCAAAATATGAACCAAGAATTATGAGAAAAAATATTTATTTCTGCATTAAAAAAGTGAAAAAATATTAATTAAAACTGTTTGTAAATTGTTTTGAAAGGAATAAGAAAAATAAAATCATAAAAAGCAAAAAATACTAGTCTTGGAGCAAATTCGGGTCTCGTGAAATGCTACGCTAGTGCCTCATCCACTCTGCATTTCGCAGCTCAGCAACGGGCTGCATTACTATATAAGTTATATAAGTTATGCTAACAGTTCTCATTTTCTCAAAATTGGCTGGCAATTGATCTTTAATATTTTCATGAAAAAACATTCTATAATATAATTCTAACTGTACTAAATCTCATTTCGAACTTAATTTTCAACCCTGTACTTTCTCCTTGGCAGTTTATTTTTTTATGTCTACAACTAGATGACTAATTTTTCTCACTAGAAAAGGTAAACTTAAAGGAAATGAATACTACTATTCAGGATAATACTTCTTTCTAAAATTCGGCAATTTTGTATTTGAAGTATTTTTATATCTCGAATATAAAAATGAGAATGATATTTTTATAAATATATTTTTGTATGAAGTATTTATATTATTAGTCGATGTTTTTTGTAACTTCCGTAAGTTGTTCCTTTTCAAATATATAAAACAATCCGTTCAATTTTTCTATTTCTGCTTTACTTTTAAAGTTATAGAATTAAATATGCTAATTAATATCTGACTAATTAATATCTAATTAATAATATATATATATATATATATATATATATATATATATATACATACATATATATATATATATATAATGTAATTCCGTTACTTACTTTTAATGTTACAATAATAGTAATTATAACTATGAATTATAGTTCTTAAATTAAAATATTTCAGATGTCTAACAATCTCTCTTTCAGATGTCTAACAATTAAATAATTTTCTTTTGTTAAACAGTGCGTTGAGATTTAAAATATTTTATGATATATATAGTTTGATAGGATAAAAAATAAATATTTACTTGATAACTATAAAAACATTTGATTTTTAGTTAGAGTTCTATCACTAAATTTTTTTTCTCTCTCTATTTTTCGGGCACATTTGATTGTTATTATCAAAAAATGTATTTTGAGTTGAAATATTATAGAATGTCCTCTGGCATAGTTATTTAGTTACTGACTTAGAATACAATATTACTAATGTATTATTACCTTGGTTCTCAGTTATTTATACTTTTACAATTATTGTTATGCAATTATCCTACTAATGTTTTTTCTCCTGTATTTTAAAGTAAGTCATGCCATAAATTTATGCAGCATGTAAAAGAGACACGCAAATGAAAACCAAGTATTACTTTTTTGCCTTCGTTTTCTGCTCTTTGTGTTTGCTTTGGGGTTTAAACGTATCAAATAAAAAAAATATTTAAATATCCAAAAATGTAAAGCATGTAAACTACCTGTTAAAATGTTGGTGATCTTTTTGGTTTCTTATAATGGTAATATATAATGCTCGTAATGTAAAGAATCCTTAGTTTCGCCTTTTTCTTTTAATGCTAATATCAAAGAAGTTTCCACTAGCTTAGAGATCGTTAGAAGATGTAAGTTTAAAACTTCCTCCGAGAGTTCTTGGGAAATGAGGCTTTCTTCCTCTGCACCCCAGCTCATGCCACCGAAAAACTTACTTCCAAACTATTTGCTTTGAGAATACAGTTCAGTAGAGGCGCTTCTTTTTATTCAATGGCAAAGTAAATTTTTGAAGAATTGCGCCATTAGCCCGGCGTTATGATAAAGATCACGTTTCAGTCATGGAAACAAACAACCCAGAAGTGGGAAGACTTAACTTATTATATTTTAAAAGTAGGTGTAAACAGCAATAATAATAATGGAAACCTTGAAATATTGATTTTGTTTAAAAAAAGTTTTTTTTATTAAGGAAATAGCTTTTATATATTAAGAATTTCCTTTTTTTTTCACATTAAAAATTAAATAAATGAAAACTTCTTTTTCGTATGCGATTGTAATGATAAAACGATTCCAGTTAAAAGTTTTGGCGAATTTTCAAGTTTCAGACCACATTGTGTTAAAAAAAATGTTTTTGGAACTATATGTTTGTCTGTGCGTGTCATAAATCAAAAATGCTTTGAACTAAATGGGTAAAATTTGGCATACGGCCTCTACTTCAAATTTGTCAAATTAAATTTTAAACGAAATCCATTTAGAGGAAATCTGTCCGGTTGTCCTAATAAAAGTTCACATGATAATTACAAAATGAAGAAAACTGACTGAATGGATAAAATTTGGTACAAAGAATTAATATCTAAAGTGTAGATATGTATCTAATTTGGAGCCAAATTGTCAAAGAATTGATTGTATGTCGGTCAGTTCTTAAATTAAATTATAAACACGATAGTACTTCCAATTTAAAAAAAAACGCAATTATTTAAATTGAGGTGAAATCGGCCATCGTGTTGTCTGTGTATCTCTATTTCTGTTCTTGTATATATGATTAAAACGATGCCAAATTGCAATTATATGCATATGAGAATTTTGGTATACCCAGCTGAAATGTAAATGAATATTTAAGATTTTACCAAACTGACCAGAAGCAGATATTTCTCCAAAATTAATATTTGTTTATCTTTACAAAAACATATTTTATAGCTTTTAATATCGATTATATTTGTATGAAAAATCTTTCTTTATCATGCATTTAGTATTTATAGTGAGGTTATTTTCGAAAGAAAGGGGAAAAAAAGACCCAAATGCCTCTGCTTTTCTAATTCCAGAAAATTTACTTTGAAAGCATAACAAGTTTCAGCTACCCGTATTTTATTATACTTTGTTTAAATCAAGTTCCATTTTTGCGTAAGAGAGAAACCTCTCTTATGGTAGAAATGATACAAAAAATAACATCTCCACGATGTCCCATTCTAGTTTTATTCGGAATCATCAAAAAACACACACAATATTTTTTCAGGTTAAAAGCTTCCGAAAATTCCAGATATTTTCTTTTTGATTTTAAAAATTCGAAATTCGGAACAAGAGAAATAATTAAATATATTTATTCAATTTGAGCTTTTAAGATATATTTTGTATTGTTGATGCAAAACAGTTTTGAAAAGTCAAATATCAAGAAGAGACAATCGAACTTCAAATTATACTGACGACACATTATTTGTTGAACCTTAACACATTTTTGACAACATCTTAAAATGTATTTTAACTCTAGAAGATTGAAGGTGTTTCCAGGAAACGTTCTTAATCCTATTTACACTTCCAAGGGTTTCATAATTTGATTTCAAAATAAACACGCTTAAAATTTATTAAGAACATAGAAGGTTTTAAGGCACAAAATATATTTTTCGAAAAAATGACTAGAATTTTTTAAAAAATATTGAAAAGCATTTAAAGTTGTTTCTCGGAAATTTTTCGAATTCTTATCACATTCATATTCACATTTTCTCAAACGAAAGAATTTTGTGTTGGTTTATTGCTGGAAGTTTTTCTAAATTCGTTGAATTTTTCGTTCATAAAGCCAAAACATTTTGACTCACTGAAGAGCTTTTAAAATGCTTCGATTTCACACTCAATAATATAAACGATTTATTGAAATCTTTAATATTTTTATTGAAAAGCAGATAAAAAAGAAAATTGTAAAGACGATCTGAAACAGAATATTAAACTTCTGAGAAGCAAATTCTTATCTCGATGTTCGAGTTTGAATAATGCGATACATTTTGCCAATTCGCAAAAATTTAAGATTATGGAAAAAGCTTTTTTCGAAAGATTTAAAATAAAAGGTTACTAGAAAGCAATACCAAAATCCAATAATTAGAAAAACAGTACCGATTTAATCAGCGTACATTGATTATGGTTTGTGAAAAAAATGCGTATAAAATTATCAAAATTAATTGTCTTACGTTGTTGTTGATACTTATGGCACTTTACAAACCCATTGAATAACTTGTCTTAAGTACTTAAATAATAGCATTTTCAAAACTTTTTCATAATAAAATTTCTTATGATGAATTATATATTCATATAATCAAATAGAAACTCTTTCACTTTTTTTTGCTATCAATGCAAATTTAGCAGGTAAATAAATAAAATATTTTCATCAAAAAATCAACTATCAACTTCAGAAAACTTTATAAAGGCAATACTCGGTAATAAAACTTCTAAAATTTGAAAGTGATCAAAAATAACATATGTTATTTTTTTAGCTATTGGAAAAAAATACAATCCATTTAAATATAAAAAAATGAAATGACTCTAACCAATTACGCCTTTAGATTATTTATAAAAAATATCGAAGTTAAAACTGTTAGCCATATATTATATTTATAGAAATGATTTCCTATATCCAGATTTAAAAAAAGAATGCTTGGAATGAATATAAAAATTTATAGATGAAACAACATCTGAGATTCTTTCGACGGAACTGGAAATATTTATGGCAAAAATGTTTAAGGGCTTTTTAAAAGAAATTGCTGTCGGATAATTAAATTATACTCTCGGCTTCGAGGAAAAAGTACTCAATCGATGATGAGTGAAGGTAAATACGACTTCATTCAGAAACCTTTATTCGTAAATAGAAAGCAGTGAAATTATATTTGTAAGGATAATAGCTGTTAACGATTATTTTGGTTAGCTTTCTCACTTCAATGTAATTATAAAAACTTTGTTGAAATACTGTACAATGCGTTGAAATACTGTACAATGAACCCCAGAAATAATATTGCTTCTTTGTATACTAATATTATATAATTTAATCATTGTCAGCATTATTTCTGCTCCAAAAATATGTCAAGAATTTAATCTCCCTTCTATTAATTATTAGAAAAAATTAATTGAAGTTTTATGAAAAATCTACAAATAATACCCTGATGTAAATGCTTACTTTTCAAGCTAGCTCTGATCATTTTTTTCTGTTGAATAAGTAACAGTAATTTTTTTTGTTTGTTTCAGATTTAAAAAAAAACAAAACCTGACGAATATAAATGTGGAATCTTTTCTAAATGTTAAAGTTGTTTATTTCTTGAGTAAAAACGAAGAAATTTTTCTTGTATATTTAAATTTGCAAGTTTTTTTAGGAGAACATAGTAGAATGAGTTCTATAAATATTTTACGTTCCTGAACTAAATAGTTAAAATACCTTCATTTAAAGATAAATGTCATCTCCATAAAAGGATTTCTTAAATATTTTCTTTTTGCTTATATGCAGCGTAACATACTAGCATAACCTAGAGAAAATAATTTGGGGAAATTTCAGTCAGATAAATGAAGTAATATTCAAAAACTGCAGAGGCAAAACTGTAGTGCTGGATATTTCTATTGCATGAGAGCATATACAAAAAATAATGTTAAAAAGTCTGTAAGAACCGAACATCCTACGCAGTAACCTATCTTTCAAACACGATTGTTCCTATGTTTGTGGGTGAAGTTACGGCATAGGCAAGCACTTTAAAAGGTTCGCAAAAAGTCATGCCAGAGAGTTACAGGAAAGTGGACAACTAAATCGATGAATTATTCGACTGACCGGTTGAAATGGAAAAAAAAAAAATCTGAGATTCGTGATAGGATTCGATTTCAGCATTACGAAAGCAACAGACGACTTTTAAGTCCATTCAGAAAGGGGGAATAGAGCAACCTGCCTGACCAGATTTTACAATCCCTGATATGTCGTTGTTAATTATTCAAAGTACCTCTGCTGTAGATCATTTCAACAATCGGAAAAAGGTCACTAGATTGAGATTTATATTTTCAGAACTGAATTTTCTCCCTACTAGAAAAAAAACAATTATGAAAAAAATAACAATTTTATGCTTACTATCAAAGTTATATTGAAAATTTATCTTTATAGATAAGGAATCAGAGAGATAAGTCATATTTAAAAATGATTTTTATCAAATATAGGAAAATTAAATCCGTAAACATAAGAAAAATCCATAAGCTTACATTTTTTCTTATTTTATTCATCATTTCATTTGATATTCCACATTTCAGCAGAATAGTTAAAAAAAATATTATTGAATTATTATGCTTTTAATTTAGCTTATTTTTTATCCTTAATTTTAGTAATATAATATTTCGTTAAATTTTCCTTTGGACACATAAATTACAGAATCTGTTACCCTTTCAAGACATTTAAGATGTAATGGAACATAATAAAAACTATTTTAAAATATTGATTTCTTCAACTTATTACTTAGAAAAATAGTTAAAAACATTACTTGTGAAAAAGAGAAGGTCAATGTAACTAATATTCTGAATTCGTTTTAGTTTTACGTTTGAATTTTAGAATATAAAGTTGTTCAAGAAAAATTTTGTTATAAAAAATTACATCAATTCTGTCAGACCTGAGTGTATGAATAAATGTTCTGTTCAATTGAATTAAGCGTATATCATCTTTATATGCATACCTCGTACACATATATCATCATTTGTTTTAATTAAATAAAAAACTTCTATATTTGAAAATAAAATAAATCCCCATTGCGGAATGAATTTTCCCCGATCGGAGAGATTCCAAAATTTCATTTACACCTTTTCTCGAATAATCAGCCACAATCGAGAAAAGGTTATTAAATGCGAAACCTGTTCAAAAATTCAGCCGTACTATTTTGGACACACAGTTTCCAAATAAATAGTACTTTTGTATTCGCATAATTCTAATTAGAGTTGAGTTAATTGGAGTAACTGAATCCATTATACTCCCAAGACACGATATTTGTGAGATCCATCATCTGGGTTCCATTCCATATCTGTTCAAAACATCATGGATTACGGCGGATGGAAATCCTGCGGGATATAAATCGTGATTAATTCTTAAGTATATTCTTAATCTTTAAATGGCTTAGCTACCAACTAATAAAGTTTGCATTAAAACCCATTGACTCCAACAAAGAAGAATAAATTGCCTTTCAACGGAACACAGTTTTGGCAGATGGAATTGTGTAAATACCCTTTCTCTTCATTTGAAATCTTCCATGGAAGATTTATCCTGATACTTTCCACGTCACTCTCATATAAACTAGTGAATGAATTAAGATTTCTCTAGTTCACGAAGATAGCCCACATTCATTTGGAGGGCAATTAATTTTGATTTTCCTTCAACTCTGTGTGTTCAGAACTAACCTCAATTTCCCGAACTTGAGATGGCTATTAATTATTCGGAATTTCGATGCTCTGGCATTTACATGAGTTAAGAGCTACCATTCCTAACTTATGCAGTATGCTTGTGACTTCATTTAAAAGGATATTTTCGCTCCTGTCCAAGATAAAAGCATCTTGATATCCTATCAATCATCAGAGAATGTAAAGGACTCCAACTTGTAAAATGACAAACGTTCCATCCCACGATCCCTTTGCTTCTAAATATGAGCATATATGTTTCAGGGGAAACTCTGAAAGGCTGTCATAGAAATTAATAATTTACTGCCTTTGGGAAGCATTGAGTAGTTAATTCATATTCATGATTTGTAATTATGACATTTGCTCCTTTCAAATACAAGTAAAAATGACATGACAATCGGGCAATATGTTTTGATGCATCATTTCTATGAAAAAATGAGAGACATTACATTGAAACAATTATTTTATTTCATATTCTTCGTTAGCCTATTTTTCTGGATCTTCCTATTCATAAGTTGACGGAGAGAGAATCTATGATTTTTCAAAATTTTCAATTTTTACTTTTGTTTTATGTAGACATACAAGTACTATCTCTAAAAATATTAAATTACTCATATTTAAGAGCATCTTTTTTTATTCTTAATATTAAATTAAATCAAAGAACCATTACTACAACTAATAAATCTGTTGTAGGCATTTTGAAAACGCAGCCATTATACTTAAAATTGTCAGAATAATTACAGTTTATTGCATTACTTATTTGATTTTAAAATGGTAATTATCAAAGCAATGTCTTCAAACTAAATAGTTTAGACAAAATATGGTTTAAAATACAGTTACGTTATTTCAAATGATTCTATGCCAGACATTTAGTTATAAATACGCATTATATGTAGATTAATGAAAAATAAATATATCATTCCCTATTTCAGATTGAACTATACAAATACACTATCAATCATAAATGGTTTCATAGGGCTTCAGCCTGTGAAATGACAAATGTGACATCTCTCGGTTTCTTTGCTTTTAAAGATGAAGATCTGTTTTAACGTGGTAGCTCAGGTATAGTGACAATAAAATTGTTAATGCGTTAAGCATTAAAGCGATGGATCGTATTTTTAATTACATTCATTGCTTTAAACTGAGGTAGAATTGTCAGTAATTGGGTTGTATAATTTGATGTTTCATTTGTAAGAGAATATGTGCCATTCATTTAAAATTGTATTTTTATTTTTCGGAGTTTCTTTGTTAATACATTTTAGGATAATCGGGATTGCTTCTTTTATAAAGAATATGTTTCCATTCTATAAGAAATAATTTTATGATTAATCTCGTAGTTATTTTTTGTCTTTATATCGTGTCTCTAAGGAATGCAAGATTGATCATATTTAGATTCTTGAGCGCGCTGGTTGCTAAAATTAATTAATCTCTTCTATGATATTACATTGAAAATGAAAGATATTTTCTGCGTTGTTTATCTTGTTACTCGTTGTTTCTTTACTACTTATTCAAAATGGTAATTAAAACAAGGATGAATTGAAACAATACGCAACGAAACCAATTAAACTGTGCAAGAAATATAATAAAATTATCTAATTGTATTGCTTCAAAATAATTTCTATTAGAAACTTTGTTACAAGCACGCATCGGTAGAGTTTTTGTGATTTGAAAACAAAAGGAAATTCCAGCTTGTGTTTGATATATTACATGAATTATCTGCTGCTTTGAACCGTTTCAATTGTGTTCATAAAAACTGTACCTGAAAATAAGAGAATTTATTTGTCTTGTTGCCCAAACAAAAATACTTCTGTACATGTTGCAGCAAAGTTTATATGAATTATTATCTGTGCATCGATAGAATTATTTTTGTAGAATAAAGAAAATTATTTGATTGAAAAATGTTACTCAAAAAAATGATATGAGATATTCTTTTGATTAGTGTACAGTAAACTCAAATAGTTCATTAGGGTTGACAAGATAATTTTGAGAAATGACATGCACCAATCCTGAGTTCTTTCACCACTCTTAACTTTTTAATTTTAATCTTTTGATTCAAAATTTTATCATTCATAAAGAGGCGATTGTTTGAAAAATTATTATAAATTATTCAGAAGAAAATGCTCAATTTTCATACATGTCACCAGTAACCTTTCATTTACAAGATTTTAATAATTCATGACATAACATATTTTTTACATGAGTACAGAAATGCATCATTAGTTTTTATTAAATAAATATTCGTTTGCTGAAAGTCGTTTTTAGAAGAAAATAGTCATTTTGTGTTAAAATAATTCTTAATAAAGTATATAGAGTTAAATAACTACTAAAATAAAATTTACAATGGAATTATCGAAAAATTGATTTATTTTATCTCCTACATTATAGAAATTGCTTGTAGAAACTTAATAAGTTTTTGTCTTGACAAAATTATTTCTTCTTTGAATATCGAAACAAACAAAATGCGTATTAAATCTATTTTGACAGTGTCTATTTATGCTTGAAGAATCCTACTCGGAATTTCACCATTCAGTACCAGAAAAACCTAGAATTCTTATTCTTGAAAAAAAATCTAATAAAAGATATGTTGAAAAAGTGCCACTAAACATTTTTGAAGCTTTTAAAACTAAACCATAGCTGATTATCAAGCTTTAGAAATTTTAAATTATTCAAATTCCTGACTTAAGACTACAATGAAATTTGAGAACTAAGTTCTTGTCATCGGTAGACTTATTAAGATAATTGGAATCGTGAAAATAATGAGATTCTTGAACTTCCATTCACTGCCTTTTCCTTACTTGAATGTGCTTCCGTTTCTTGTAGGTTTAAAAAGACACTATTCACAAAATATCTGCTTCTGCCCGGATTAAACTGTAATTAAGAGAGATGGGTGCTTTTAAAGAGACGAAGCTACGCGTTGACTGTCGGCTGTGTCATTCTTTAACTCTATCTGGTGTCCGTGAAGCAGTTAATGATAGTGTTAATTTCGAGAAATTAAATTAAGAGCGGCGAGAAATGTCAGAAATTCAGGTTTCTCAAAGGATGCTGTCTTAATCTTGCGCTCATGTTTAGAACACTTTTCATCTCTAGTTTCGGTTCATTTCAAATAAAACGAAAGGGAATTTAAATGATATGGTGGGAGAGAAAGTGAACGAAGTAGAAATTCCATCTTGTTAATTGCTACTATGGAAAAGAAACTTAATTGAGAAATTGGTCCGAATAAATCCTTTATTTTGCAATTGAATAAGTTACTGTAAATTCGTTATTTACCATTTTATATTTCTCGGGATAGATTTTCATTTAAGAAATTGAATTTTTAGCTATGGCTGCTATTTATAATTGTTGATCTAGCTGCTATATAAGTTACGAACATTCTATAAAATTTTTTTGGAATCAAAAATAAAATTAAAAATCACACTTGAATTATTTTTTATTGATCACCAAAATTTTCACATTATTTCGTTTCAGAAAAAAGGAAATAATAAGAATTTTGGAGAATGATGGGTTAATTAAAAGAATAATAAGTATTTGGATGTAAACTTTTGAGCTGGTCATTCGTGTTCGATTGAAATTATTCTGAAACTTATAAATTTAATTTCCATAAAAATTAATTTCTTTAATCCCTTTAATATAGAATAATTTAACAAAGGCTTCATATTTAATGTTTGTCATTGACAGGTACTCATTTTCGGCTTAATGAAACTAATATATATTTTTATCATATGACTTCAAGCAATTTATGATAATATATGTTATGTTTCATATACTCGCTGATATATTTTTACTTAAAAGGGGGACATTAGAAATTTTATTCCAATTTACAACGTTACAAACATTCCTATAAAATGAGAGACAATATTTAAAAAATAATATTTATTTGGATATCTCACAATATTTGAGACAATTCCACAATTAAGATTTGAATATGCCGAAATCATTTTGAAGCTGAAAATAATTGAAGTTGTAGTTTATTTCTCGAATAAATATTTTCTATGAAACATTTTTACATATTTTAGCAAAAAACAACAACAACAGTGGATTAAAAATAATTTCAATTTTACATATACCTTAATGGATATGTCAATAATCCTTGTTTCATTTTAACACTTCATATTTCGCATGTTTAAATCACACTTACTACTTGTTCATTTGTTCGTCTTCTAATTCTTGCTTCTCAAAATGTTTTAATCAATTATTATTTTTTCTCTATTTCTGTTTTTTAAATTCCTGTTACATATATATATATATATATATATATATATATATATATATATATATATATATATACATATTAATTCATTAGAAATTTAAATTTGACGATTTAAATCAAAAAATACTTCTTTGTAACTTTAAGAATTTGAACTATTCTAACAGCTGTTTTCTTAAAATTTCTCTTTTATTTTTATACATATTTTTTGAAAGGGACATGGACTTTGTGTGTTGTAATAATCTTATACAATAGTTTATATGCTAAAATGCTGTATACGAAAAGATATTAATTCCGAGAAATGATAAGGACAATTAATAGCCATTTATAAACTTGAGAAAGAGCTGATACACATGCAACCCTCTTTAAGCTAGAATTCTTCAGCTTCTTTAAAATGGTGAAATCAACTCTTATTGAATACTAAGAAAACAGAAGATGATTTAGTTTTTCACCTGCAATCGTCAACGAGGACACAAAGGCCCCATTTCAGATTATTGGTATTAAATCAAATTTATTCCTTTGGCTTATAACCTCATAAAATTCTCAAAGGAGCATCCTAGCAAGCCCATAGTTCAAGAATAAACACCAAAATATAAGATTTTTTATGTACAACATGTATTAAAATAATCTTTTCGTTCACGCACTAAAATCATCTTTTTCCTTTACAGACATAGACACCTCATGCATATTTAGTGCTACAAAATCCTACTCTTTGTGGGAGAAGGAAAGAACGAAATTTCTTTTCGCTTAAATAAATCTACAATGCTTTTTGAGAAGAATCGAAATTCTCACTTTAGATGCAACGATTTGTCTCAATTTTCGCTTTACGCAATATCTACTTTTCAAATGCGGGCGAAATTCTTTGCACACGAAAGCGAACACTTCTTAAAAGAGGAGAAAACGGAAGGATGAGAAAATAAAGAAAGGAAAAGGCGGCTTTTGATTTTTATTTCTAAGAAAAAGAAAGAGGATAAAAATAATAATTAAAACAAATTCCTGCAAATCTTTAAATCTGTCTTTTGGAATGAAATCAAGAAATAGGATTTAAGAAATGAGATGAGTCCGAATCTTTGTATTGAAATATACAAAAAGCCTTTGGCTCTTTTAGATTCACAGCAGTAGATATTGAATGAAGAAGGATTAAAATTATTCTAAGAATTAGAATATCTTATCCGTTTCTTGTTCCCTAAGGGCACATCATATCCTCCTGTTTAAGCAATTGCAGTGATTTTATTTATTTCATCATTTTTTAAGAGCTCTCATTTGGCTTTTTTTATCGCTGAATTTATTGAGATTCTTTTTCAATAGTGAGCATGGAAAGATTTCGCTCGCTTCGCTTTCAAATCAATTGATGTTAGTTTCAATTGGTTTTTATTAGCATTTTAAACTCGTATTCCGATGCTATGAAAATAAGCTGTTTGTCGATGTTTCCGTCTTCCTCTCACTGTTATTTGTGATATTTTAAAGGATAAGAGAAAATATGGAAAAGTATACCTGAAAAAGTTACTTTAACTTGAAACGAAATCGTTCTTGTGTATTAATTGGAAATTTTAGTTTTTTTCTTACTTTGAAATCGGCATTCATTTTTTTATACGGTTTCACAAACAAGCCTGACTATCATAGCATTTACAGGTAGCAGAAATTTGTGTCTTTTTTGTATTACAATTCCTTTTTTCTTTAATAATAAATAGTCTTCCTGTTAGCTGGTTTTATAAGTACAATTCATGATTTTAATGAACTGAAGATATGTCATGTTTTTTTTTGGTTCATGCATGACTTTCCTTCAAATTTTAATTCGAAACTAGTATATTTCAGTTTATGCCTAGTTGATGAGGGTTGTTTTCAAAATTTAGAATTAAATACAAAAGAATGCGATTTTTCTGTTGAAAAAATAGAGTAGTTTTATCTATTGTAAGGAAGTGAAATTTTTTTTCACAGAATTTTGAGTAGATATTTTCAGTCCTAGAAAATAACAAAAAAGGGCTCTTTTCAAATTTATATTATATCAATTTTTTGTTATACACATTTTTATCACATTCAATACAGTATATTCATTAGAAATATTCGTTATTTAGAAACTTAATCGCTATTTGTTTTATTATGTTACTTTTCGGTGCGCAAAAATGTTTCATTTATGCTTAAGTTTTCAAAATTGCTATTTTTTTTTAAATGTGTAGAGTTTTTGGTAAATAGGAATTGGAATGATTTCAAAATAATATTAATGTATTAAAATATTTGTAAAGTATTTAACAAATTTTTTCTTGAAGTATTCCTTAAATAATTTTTCAAATCAATCTTCTGTTTCTCTTATAAATATAAAATATAAATTGTTTGTTTTCACCCTATAATATTTTTGAAAGTGAAATTTTTGCTATTGTGTCAACAATTTAAATTTATATTACGATTAATATCTGTATTAATAATATTGCGAATTTATAATTTAATGTATAAACTATTTTCTAAAACTTATGTACATTGAATATTGAATTTTTAACTCAGCGAAAAGTAGCATTGAAACGACAATTTTATTTTACATTATGATAACGCTTATTTTAATTTTATTATTATTTTCAGTTCGAACCTATGAATTAAACAATTTGAACTATGCTAAAACACTGTCTTGTAGTGTTTTAGCATAACTCAAAGCCTTTCAAGATCATAATTATTACTGATTACTGCTAAACTTATAAGAATTTAATATATTTATTCTATTGCATCTATATGCGTATATTTATATAATAAAGATCGACACTGGTATATTGTGAATAGATATGAATTTGATGCCGCATGATCTAGGTATTGGAATTTTTCCAAACGAGAGCTAGTTTTTAGAAACGCAGCCTATCCGCTATATATATCTGTTCAACACTTGTGTTATCTTATATTCTGATTAATAGATTTAGATAGATAAGATAAAGGAAAACGGATTAATGTTAATCTATTGTTAAACAAAAGTTTGAAAAAAAAAGCATTGAGGGTATTTTACTTTACTTTAAATTGTGAGCATTTAACTTTATTATCTAATTTGAATAGTTAATTGAGCACATTCATAAGCTGAATGAATGCTGACTTTTAAAGCAACATGCTCCTTTCTGAAATATTGTTTATTATTCTGAAATTTATTTCAAAACCTTAATCGGATATTTACAACTAGATGAAGCCATTGGAGTATGGATTGATTAGAAATAGCATTGGGACGAATATACAGCAACTCTAGTACCTCCGCTTCATGATATCATAGCAATTGGTTTCTGTTTTAGACACACAAGAAATTGATTCCTATTTGTCATATATTTTTGTTCGTAGAAATTTTACGAATACATAATAAATCATTAATAACAATTGCACAATATTCCGGCTATCCCATTGGACCGTTTCGAAGAGTAATTGCTCCATTCATACTAAATATTTATTCGCTACTAACTTTTTTTGCAATAAAGAGATCGGGTACACAATGCGGTATGTCCAAAGGAAACGAACAAACCGGAAAAAGAATTCCATACGGTGCTTTTATTGAACGCAAAATAATTTTACATGTAGATGGGTTCAAGTGAAACAGGAACACAAAGATCCGTAACCGGCGTTTGTCGCTATTGGAAATCTCTAAATCCTCTACCCCTACTGAAGAAAAGGAGACGCAGAGGATGTCGGATGGTAAAACGGGGATTTAGTCATGGATCCATACTGTTCGGGTTAGTAGACTGCCGAAGGGCCTTGTAATAAAGAACTTGCATGAAGATAAAACAAGAAAAAAAAGCTTTATATGCACACACCACGCATGTATATATATATATATTCATGTGCATATAAATAAACTAGAAGCGTACTGTAAGGCTGATAGAGAAGACGTGTATTGGTTGAATATGATTTTATTTTCTCTTTTTCTCCGTTTTTTATTTTCAAAACATCTGTAGACTTGGAACGCCTCTCTTGCATTATTTTCAGCTGCATCTCTAAATTGTTGCTTGTATAAAACGGAAAACATTTCTTGTAAAGTGCTGAGAGGATCTTAAAAATAAAACATGTTTTTTAGAGACTTGTGATGTTTTGGTGTTGTTGTGCCTTGAATTAAATCGAATAAGGAAAATAGCACTCAAAGATCTATAAAAAATCATTGCGCTTTGTTTTCAAATTTTGCAGAAATATATGGCAGTAGGTGAACATTTGTTTCAGATATATGTAATAAAGGAAAATCTTCAAATGGAAAAACTACACAAATTCATAAATTGACGACGGAAATTTTCTAAATTAATTTGAACGATGACATTTAAATTTTTATCAATATATGAAAGTTGTTTTGGTGTTTTTTTAATAAAAATGGCATCAAACGAAACATTTTATTTCAGAAACTTGTTCTTAGAAAACTGTCTGTAAGTAATATAGATACCATTTCTAGATTTAAATTTATGATTACTTAAAAAAAATAATTCAATACATCAATTTTGCACGCAAATTATTTTGAAAACATTAAATGATGTAATTTACACAATATATTCTTTTCATGACGGATATTTTTCAAACAGAATAATATGGCACTCGCTCTGTGCTGAATGCAGTAATATTTTGGCTCACAGAACAAAAAATAAAATAATGGTAATAATTTATTTGAAAGTTTCTCTTTCTTCAAGAAGTTAAAAAAACTAAACTTTGGTTTTCTACGAATAAAATTATCAGTTATAATCAAAAATCTATTATTAAATTAAAGTAGGAATATGAACCACTATCTTATTGGAAATTATGGTTTATTTATTGTTTATATCATTTACTACTCATTGTGGTTGTATAAAAAGTATTACTCTGATTTGTATTTGAAAACTCTCAGCAATTCGAAAATGTATAAAAGAAAATTTCATCACGTGAAGAAATCTGTTACTATTATTGTTTTGAAACATTCTAAAGAGTATCACCAACAAAATACAAAATTTTCTAGGTTTATTATATAATAAATGGAGTTTGTATACGAATATACAATTATAATAATAATATGTATAAATATGTAAAGTGAATATAACTAAAAGTACTTATGTAAATATATGATATCAATATAAATAAAAAATATATGATGTATAATTATAATAAATAAACTTGGTATGCATAAAAATATATAATTGTCGATTCCAACATTAAAAACTCTATTACTGTTTGAAAAATTCTAAACAGTATTGAAATACACATTTTTCTTCCTTTATTATTTAACTGATCTCAGTTTCAATGAGGCGGAAATCAATATATGCCATATAATCACTTTTGAAACAAAAAGTTGTTAATTATTTCTAACGAAAAGTGTCTTTAAAGGAGAGGAAGACTCCCTATACTGTTTTAATCCTTCAAAGTCAATTTTACAGGAAAATTAAGTCAAAATCAAATAAATAAAATTTTTGTCAAAGCTGTTAGTTGAACTTTTTTTAAAGAATTTGCGGCTTTACGGCATACGTTACACGCTTTATTAAGATAAAAAATCTATAATATTTAATTACTTTACGGATTCTAAATAAAAGAGCAAATAAAGTCATGTAGTGCAAAAATAATTTTATGTTTTATGTAATTTTTTGAAATTTCCGAATTTTTTATTTATTAACGGCATCCTTAGGCGATTTAACGCAAATACTCGTTAATAGAAAAGCTTATAGTTACTCAAATTCCTGTTTATACATTTCCATTACTTTCTTCATTTTAGATAACATAGATTATTTTATTTTGTAACAATATTTTAGCTAAGTATATTTTTTGTTAAAAATTTATTTATTTTTCACTCTTTCCAAAAACTTTATATATAGAGAGATAAAATAAAACTTATATAAAATAGCTTAGTAGGTATTTTATTTTGAGTTAAAATTCTTCAAATAAAAAAACAGAAATAAATTATTTTCCAGATATTTAAAATTGGATACCAGTGACTTCTGACAGCAGAAAAACAGAAAAACTTTTAATCAGGCAGCTAAATGTATTAGAAGAATCGTTCCTAACAGTTAAGATCAATTCTTAATGATTATTATAATTGTGGATAGCTAATTTCTAAATTTCCAAGATAAGTACAAGACTCCTACAAGAAGAATGCCTCAATGATGTAAAATATTATATTTTAACTTGTTTTGATAAAAAATGAACTGTTTAAAAAGATATGTATAAAACAATTATGTATTAAAAGTTTTATTTGCTGCACTTTCTACACGTTTTATTTTAGATAAAAGATTTCACTTAAAATAATATCACCTGAAAATGACATTATTTTTACTTTCAATTCTAGGAAAAAGTCCAAATAATACTTTATTTTTTTTTTACCCTCTTTCAATATATAACCAGTCGAATATGATATACTATATCTGAAATAAATACATGTCTCAATAATTCACTATTCTAAAAACCGTTTATTGAAATACACTCTTTCAATATAATTCTTATTTCTAAATAATAACCTCAACATGCAAACCCCTATCCTTGAATAAAACTCAATAGTTAGTATAATAAACCATGGTAGAGTTCATCTGGATTAATTTATAAGCAACATAGCCTTATACGATTAAGTGGAGGAAACTCCTCTGATTTAATTAACTGCATACATTCGACACGATGTATTCTCGAGTGTATCTAGAGATAAATAATTCATCAGGAAATCGCTGGGCTACTAGTGACCAGCCGTAAGTTTATCATTCACTTTAAAGACGGTTTTCCTCGGAGGATAGGATCTTACCACAACAAAGTTAAAAGCTCTCCTATTTATCTTTCTTTAGGTTTTCTAGCTTTAATGTTTCAAAACTGAAATCCGTCTGAAAAATATTTATTTCAGAGATGTATTTTATGCGATTTAAGTTGCGAGTGCATATCATTCATTTTACATACACATGCATATATGTACAAAAAATATTCTATCACTACAATATTGATTCGACCGTTCTTTTAAACTATAAATAGTTAAAGCGAATTGCATTGTGATTAAAAAACTTAAGAAATGACATCTTTCGGCATCAATTTATAAATTCTATATAACTAATTAAAAAAAGATTTTCGGACGTATTTTATAAGATATATGTTGAGTGGATATACCCTTTCACATCAAAATTCAGAATATTTTTCAGAGAATACTGCCTCAACAAACGCAATATTGCCACACAATTAGAATCTGTTAAATAATTTTGATCACAAATAACTAAAGTGACTGGTTGCCTTAGCTTAATAATTTTTTAAATAGTTTCTGACACTCTGTGACACACAGGGATGTTGTTTTTGAATGATGTTGTATTATATTCGTAAAGATATCACTTCAAATTAACTTAAAGAATATTTTATTTCTATATGTCCTACATTTCGTTTTAAATTCATTCTTAAAAGAGAGAAAATAGCTATAGATCTAAGTAGAATGAAGTAGGTGGAGTGACATAATAGCCTGCATTTCAAGGCGGATAATTTTTTTGTATCCATTATTCCTAACAAATCTTGAGAATATTTTTAAAGCTTATCTGAACCTACATAGTACACTGATGGAAAAAAAAAGTCCCAACCCCAAGAAAAAATTATTATACAGTAATGAAATTTTAGGAATACATTTGTCTAGGTAACATATTTAATTGATTAAAGTTTCAAGATCACAGGTAGAGCCATTGGCGAGAAGAGTCATTTCAAATGTGAAATGTTGGTACATTAGTAACCGGTGTAACTGCCAGAATTTTGGATGCAAGCATGCGAAAGTGCATGCATTGTGTCGTACAGGTGTCGGATATCACTTTGTGGGATGGAATTCCATGACTGTTGCACTTGGGTTGTCAATGCAGGGATGGTTAATGCTGGTTGTGGATGACGCTGGAGTTGTCGTCCAATGATGTACCATACGTGCTAGATTGGAGAAAGATCTGGTGATCTAGCAGGCCAAGGCAACATGTCGACACTCTGTAGAGCATGTTGGGTTACAACAGCGGTATGAGGGCGAGCGTTATCCTGTTGGAAAACATCCCCTTGAATGCTGTTCATGAATGGCAGCACAACAGGTTGTATCACTAGACTGACGTACAAATTTGCAGTCAGGGTGAGTGGGATAACCACGGGAGTGCTCCTGCTGTCATACGAAATTGCTTCCCAAACCATAACTCCAGGAGTAGGCCCTGTGTGTCTAGGCCGCAGACAGGTCACTAGCAGGCTTTCACCTGGCCTCCTTCAAACCAACAAACGGCTATCACTGCGACCAAGGCAGAACCGGCTTTCATCAGAAAACACAAAAGATCTTCACTCCGTCCTCCAATGAGCTCTAGCTTGACACCACTCCCGTCGCAAACGGCAGTGGTTTGAAGTCAGTGGAATGCACTGTACAGGGCGTCTGGCTCGGAGCTGTCCTTGAAGTAACCGATTTGTAACAGTTCGTTGTGTCACTGTGGTGCCAACTGCACTCGAATTTCAGCTGCAGACACAGTAAGATTAGCCACAGCCATACACCGAATACGACGGTCTTCCCTCTCAGTAGTACCACGTGGCCGCCCAGAACCTGGTCTTCTTGAGGCAGTACCTTCCCTTGACCACTGCCGCCAATACTCATGCACAGTGGATACATTCCTGCCAAGTCTTTCAGCAATATCGTGGAAAGAAAACCCACCTTCTCGTAGCCCTACAACACGACCTCGTTCAAACTCAGTGAGCCGTTGATAATGGCTTCTTCGTCTTCTCAGAGGCATCTTTGACTAACATTAACCCACTACGTGAAATCTCAACTGTAAATAACGATCACGAATTTTACAGCGCTTATTTAAAGCAAACCTCATTTGCATGTTCATAGTGTCGCTACTAGCGCCACACTTACGCGCGTAGCTCGAAATTTGAATCGACGTCATCTTTCAGATGTATAAACACGCCTACCAAATTTCGTTTATCTAGCACAGCTCCTTCCTAGTGTTGGGATTTTTTTTTCCATCAGTGTATATCAATTTTCAAAATAAGTGAATAAATAAAATAAAGGTTGAAACATGAAACTTATAAATGTCATTTTGCAGATTATATTAATAAATGGATTACAACAAAAAATTCAGTTTTACAAGCAACATTTACAGGCACTAAGAATTTAAATTTAAAGATAAAAATGAAATTTTTATAAAATGTTAAATTTTTTTGAATTTTTGGAAGCAAAAGCTGGTATGGAATTAAAGGTCTAACTCTTTGCAGGAGCTATATATGCACAAGCTAACAAACTCTAAAATTTTTTAATTCAACTTATAAAAAATCAAGAGTGAAAATGTTTCAATTTTGATATATGACATTTTTCATTATCTCATACCTCTACCCATACTAATTTTTATTGTTCATATAATTGAATTAATCTGCAAAAAATTCAAGGTTCAATCTAGAAGAGAAAAAAGCTTTAGGGAAGGAAATATGTTTCTATCAGCAAAAACAAAAATTTGTAAAGCCACAAAACGCAAACTAATAATGCTTTTAGCACAAATGAATTTTTAATAATTTATTTCTAAAGCTAAATAATTCACACAAAATGTATCTTAATTCAGTTTGCTTGAATATATTGAATTCAATCATAATTCAAAATATTTTTTCGTGCAATACCAACTACTATGGCCATGAAAAGAAATTTTACTCAAGCAATATTTTCACAAAATTTTAGAAAATATATTTATAAAAATGTAATAGTAATATTATGAAACGAAATTAAAAATATCCAGCTTCATACGCAACACCGTCTGTTTTCATCTCAGGTTTGTATAACCTCAGCCTGGCTTGTTTCATTTTTTGATTTAATTTCCTTTACTCACAATAATATACTTCGAAGCAAAAGGGATATCATCAAATATATCTGTATTCAAAATGCTGGTATTTTGAAATTCTTACATTAGTGTCTTTGAATGGGGCGGGGAGATTGTTGTTTTCGTTAGTCTGCTATCTCTTCAAAACATCAGCTGCCTTAACAACAAGAAAATGCTTCGGACGTGGTATATCCTCAGTAGGAGAATGAATTAAAAAATATCAAATAGCAAAGCTTTTAATCAAAAGGATTTTTCTTATAAAAGCTAATATTGCTTGCAGAAAATCATTTTAATGGATGTAAATTAGGTACTAATAAGAAATAAAAAAGAGCACAAAAATTGACAAAAATGATTTAAGCAATGAAAGCTGATGGTTATTGCACTTAAGGAATTAATTAATTTATTTTATTAGGAATTATTTTATTTTTTAAATAGTTAATTTAAAAATGTAAAATTGATAGAAACGGAGAACGAAACAAAAATTTCAAATGTCAGATTTTCAGGCCAACAAAATCCAGAAAACTTCAGAGACCTTTCCAACTATTTAAATATTAAATTTAAAATAAAGTTTTTCAAACATATAGACCATCAAAAAATTCAAAAATGTGTTTATTTTTTAATTTTTAGGGTACTCTGTAGCCTTAATTCTCAAAAAAAAATCACACCACAAAAAGAAGTTTCGCCATTTTCAAATTGGAGTTTAGCGGCTGAATAGAAAGTGATGAATTCGGGAATGATTTGCTAAAAAAATATCTAAGTGAAAAATTGCTTTGTTCAACAATATTGTGTAAAATTTATACACATATACCATTAAAATATATAAACATCATATATTATTTTAATTGTTAATCTAAATTTAATATATGGATTTCAGAAAATTACTTTAATGAAGAAGCATTTCTTCAGACAGAAAAGTAAATGTTAAATGCATTTCTCACTATTTATGAAATTCTTGGTGGACCATGAAAGTGTGGCGATGGAAACTGCATGACGGTGGGTTCAAAACTCGAAACTTGATTCTGCTAAAAAATTCCTCATTTATATAAACCTGGTTTAAATCCAGGATGAATCCTTCCCTTATGATGCATTAGTTTGGAGAAGAGAGTGGATTCAAAGGGATCCTTTTCTGCATCTAATCATGGTTCTAAGATTCGAGGTCTATATATAGGTTTCGAAAACCAAAAATTACTCCCGAGTTTGTTTGGTTTTTCCAAACGGAACTTAGAATAATTTTTTAACGGGAAATTACAATAAATTTGCATATATTTAAATATTTATGTTGATTTATTTTTCTTTTTTTTGCCAGAATTTCTAAAAATTATTTTTTTTCATGTTTTATAGCAAAAAAACACACACTTTTTATTTTATTTTATGAGCATCCGATAATCTAGTTTGATATTTTTTCAACAAAACATAATGAAATAATATATTTTGAGGAAATTGTTATGTGCTCCACCAATTAAATTTTCCTTTGTAAATGTTTATTATCTCTCCTTTATTTTTATTAAAACTTTCAAATATATACTTTGAATAAAATATCTATATAAAGAAATATTTTAGCTGTCAAATAAATCCAGGTTAGAGACGCTTTGAAGAATTCAAAATACGAATAGAATTTTAAAAAGATTTCAAACGTTTCTATCTCTTTTTTTTTTTTGGTAACGCATCTTAATCACTGAAACTTTAAAACTTTCACTAACAGAATAGCTTGAGATGCCTGAAAAAAGTAATTTTACATCCTTTCTTCATTATATAAACAAAAAACTCGAGTAATAGTTAAATAAATAAATGGTGGAAAATCAGTCTTGTCCATGTGTTATTTGGGCTATTAAGAAGATTCTCGAATTTGCATTTTGAATGTGATTATTTCCAATTACTTCCGAAAAAATATCCTCTGCAATCAAAAACTTCCCACATTTGCTGAACTCGAAAACCAGCTGGAGAGCGGTAGGACGGGCCAACTCGGAATAATGGAATGAAGCTCCAACAAAACCTCAATTTCCGTAGTCCTTTTTCTTTCATTGCAGGACTCTTGTGGAAAGAAAAGAAAGCTGGGTGGGGAAAAAAAGGACTCATTATTTCGTATTGTAATGTCTTTTGTTAAAGTTAAGATCCTGGCTGAAAATTGCATTTCTATTGAATTGCACTGCAGTAAGGAAGGCGCAAAAAGGAAAACTCTAGAAAGACAGTAGCATGTCCTTCTTGATTTTCAAAAGTTAGCATCCTGCATTGAAGAACATTTTTGCTGATGTGTTTTGCTGTTATTGCTTATAAATTAAATCTCATGTCAATTCAAGTTAAACTGAAAATAATCTTCATAAAAAACAACAACATATGATTTTAAGTGGTAATGAATTTTTTTTAAATATTTCTATATGGGAGTAAATTAAAAATTTAAACTGAAAAGCGCGATAATTTTCAGAGTGCAAAACATACATATTTCATCTTTAATTTTTCTTATCCGTTTTTTCTTCAATCTAAGTAAGAATACTTTATACTCACATTTTACTAATATCATAAATATTTACCATCATTTTAATAATACCAAACAACATTAAAAAAACAATAGCTGTATAGCCACGTTCATAAGAGGTCATGCATCTTCTGAAATAATTATTTTTTGAATAGTATTTTCTTTTTTTCTAATTTGTTTGCTTTTCCACTCTGAGAGCTCTATACTCTTAGTTTACTTCTTCTCTCTATAAGTAAGATAAACAAGAAAAAGAATAAATAATATATAATAAAATAAAATAAAAACTTGAAAATTAAGGTATAAATGAATCAATTAGCAAGTAAAAAGCAGGTCGGGGCTAATTTGTTTGTATCTCATGGAAGATTAGTGCTAACACAATTGATTTATAGTTTAAAGATGATGGCAACCACTTTATAATTCTATGACACTAGAGCTACGATCAGACCAGTCCAGTCTTAGAAGGCAATGAACCGATTCCTTCTTCACTTCAATTCAAAGTTCGTTTTTCATCTTGCCTCCTTTTTCTAAATCTCGCATTGCTATTTATGTGGTTTTGATTCTTGCTGTTGGGGTAGAAACAGATTTTATTGAGCGAACATTAGTTTTCTTTTGGTACCACATTTGATATTCATTCTTGGACGCAGTAAACTAAAAAAGAGGTTCTGCGTGTGTCTAGGGGAGGGAGGCTTTTTCATCATTTCAGCGGCAACATAATTTTATATTGATGAAATTACAAGGAATTTATCTTATTCACTATAGGCTTTTTTTTTGTAATTTGCTCCAGGAAGCAAAAAACCCCAATTTTTATTAATGATGTCAAACATATAGCATCTTTTTTGCTCTTTACCTTTTGTTTTATAAATGGACTTTACAATTAAGTTAAAATAAATGGTTTAAAATCAATGTTACAAATAAATTATTTTGCTTCTGACTCTTTCTTTTCCTAAACTTTAATATCATTAATTTATGGACATGAGTGTTATTTAGAAAAATTTTGATGAACAACTAACTTGGAAACTATTTACGTAAACGCTTAAACATATTAAAGGAAAATAGTTAAGAGGTTTTTTTTTGTTATACTTCTTTTTAAATTGTTCATGTTTATAGAAACAGGTTAATAAGTACAAATGCGTTTTTAAACAATTTTATAGTATTTATCTTTTACTTAATATCTTTTTTCTTTATCTAGCTCATCAAATTTTGTACACTATTAATTATTCTATGCATTATAACTTTATTTACATAGACATATGCTCTTGATAACACTTTGTTATCAAGAGCAGTTTACTAACTGCTGTATCTATGTTTGTTCATCTTAACTATCAATTGAAAGCATCTCGGTGCTTTTTTACTTAATTTTAAGTCAGAAATAAATATTTCTCCTTTTCGGTGTTTCTGATGAAGTAGTTTTTAACTTAATGAAAGACATTTTTGCCTCCGAAACTTTATAAACAATTTTCTAAATTGAAGAAAACTGAATAATAAATGAATGAGAAAATTTAAAAGCAAAACATTTTTATGCAGACGTTTTACAAATACTTTTTCATTAGTCACTAATACAAAATGTGAATTTAAACTTTCCATGTTAGCAATTTTGTTATAGCATGATACTCAATGACTCCCTGATATATGTTTTTAAAAACATTCTCATGGATAAAGTGTGCAAAGAGAGAGTATTCAAATTGTTAAAAATTCAATTTTTATGAACCTTTCAGTGACATGACTTCCCTAAGTTCCAAACAAATGGAATTTTTCTGGAACTGAATTTTGAAATGACAGACTCTTGTTCTTCTTTCATTTTGACTACTCATGACAGCAGTGTTGGAAAAAAGAAATTTAGGAGCAAGAATTTTCTCAGAAATTGTAGATTTTATCAGATTAGCAAAAATCCAATATTTTACTGGACATTTGTCTAATTGGCTGCTTGTGGAAACGATATTACAAAGCTAACGAACTAAGAGAATGAAATTTGACAAATGAAATAACTGTAGATTTATATCAAATTTTTAGATAATGTCCGTTTTCTGGTTATCTGTTTGTAGGTTTACATATATGAGTATGCGAAAAATCAAGCATATAATAGGCTAGGTAAAATAAATTTACTACTTAATGAATTATATCGAATTTCGGATCAATTAGACCAATAAGAAGAAGCTCAAAAAGCGTCACGAATCCTCATTAACTGAATTGAAATAATATTTATAAAGGAAAGAAAATGGGTTTTTTAGTCAGGGGATAAAAATAAAACATTTTAACACTAGACTTAATAGAATGGTAGTATACATGCTTTTACTGAAACCCGTCATTTTTCAGATGAAAGTATATTGAGTGACGGGTAGGAAATACTGAAGATTCCCGGACCCACCCGAAGGCACACGGAAAAAGAAAAATGAATGACCAGACAGCCGCAACAGAAACACTGGTGGGAACTGTAGTTGAGTCCTAAGGGCCATCACGGGCCAAGGTACATCACTCCCTAAAGGAAGTATGTCCCGTCATCGATGGAAGGAACCGGATCCTCCATCTTTTATGCATCCACCTGGTTGACGAGATGCAACCACCATGCCGGAGGCATCTCATCCTCAATTACAAAGTATCCCCCACGGGAAACCTCGTAAAAATCAGATTAATTAAGATAAGATTTAATAAGATTGATGAAGATAAGATTTAAAAATAAGACTTATCTATTAAAGTTTCATGTTATATAACCATAGTAACACAATAAATTTGACGTGGCACTGCAGAATCAAACAAGTAGCTGTCGATTAAGGGAATGGACATACAGGTCGTGTTTATATATATAATATGCAAAAAATGTTAGTACCAATTAATACTATATATGAATGGATTTAGATATATTTTTATATGTCGTTAAATTGTACACCTGCGTTGCGCTACGACTTATAAATCTGAAGTTTTATAATTATCAAGTTTATAAAAGTATCACAGTGTTTTTTAAAATAAAATACTTCTCATATATCCAGAAACATAGGCACAGACTTCAAATGTGTGTCTTAAAAAGAATAAAAATTAATATAAATAAACATTTCGGCGTATGCTTAAAAATCAATAGATATTTCGAATACAAAATACTCTAGTTTTCTGATATATTTAAGGACAGAATTATCAAGTCCATCAAGCTAACGGATTCCATAAATATAGCATTAAAAAAAACCAATAGTAACTTTGGATTAATATCTGGAAAATAATGCGAATATTGCATTTTATTTTGTAAGTCTTTCTAAAATAGGATTCCTATGAAAAGTGTAAACAGCAAAAAATAAAACAGTAAATTTTGGGGGATCTATAAAAAAATACATAAATATTTTAACACCAATGCTGGGATTTCTTAAAAAGTAGATTCGTTTTAAAAGAGAAAATAGACACAGAAGCTAAGTATCTTTCAAAGAAAGGTTAAGTTGTAAAAGTTCTTACTCTATGATATCTTATGTTGAAAAAAGAGCGAAGAATTTTGATAACCAACAAACAAACACTCTAATTTTGAAATAAATTCTTTTTATCCTAGCCACTTGTAAGATTTAAAATAATAAAAAAAACTCCCCAGGGAAGACGCAGATTGTCATAAACTTTTTTAATTAAGAAAGAAGTTGCATAGAAATTGGAGAAATCGTAATGTTGCATAATTCAGTGCGCTATAAAATTCAGCAACATAAAAACGAAAATGTGTTTGAAATAATCATCTCATTGGGTCTCTAAGGAAAATTACTTCTTTATGGTAAAAGAAGAAGACTTTGAGAAAGTCACAAGGCGCATTATTATCATTCGAAATAAGATAAAAATATAAAAATATCAAGCTAAATCTTATTTCCATTGCAAAATTTAAAAATAACAATTAAAATATGTTTACAGTATAGATCAAATGTTAAGATCAATTTTTAAAATTTATCATTAAACAGTAAACAAGATTTTTTCTTTACAGAGGATATGAAGATAAAACTACCATTGTGTCATAGAATATCTTTACTGTATAATTTTTAGTGTTCGTACCACCAGATAGTATCACCATCGGTGAAATAACACTTTGTACAGTAAAATGAATTCGCCAGGGTACCAGGTTAAAATTTTCAAATGTTCAAGATTGATGTTCAAATGTTCTCTGACTGATTGTGAAAAAATATTGAGCTCATTTCGAAAGGAACGAACTATTGAGCATTAGTCAGATATTTTTCAGTCCCGTATTTTTTTTTCTGCATAGCGCATCGCTCCTCCAACAGAAGATCTGATAATTATCCATAATAGATCCATCTGATAGTTTAAACCTTAAGCCTAATTATTAATGAACTAGGTTTTCGTAAGAAAAATCCTGTTCTATCATTTCTGTTCAATCACATTTCTCCTTGTTTGCAACGAATTATTTCTTTTAAATTGAAATTTTGAATTACCTCTACCCTAGATTTCTGAATCACGTTGCACACGAATTCGCTGTGAAACATAGATAATCCTTTATGCTTACCGCACAACATTGAATTTTCCACCAATTTAGAGAAAACGCTTTGGAAACGTCATATATTTTGTTGACACAATTTGAAAAACTGAAGATTTAAACGAATTTTTGTCAAGAATTTAATAATCTACGAAAATTAAGCTAAAATTGCTAGAATTAGGCAATGCACTCTAAATGAATGTTCTAAACATTGTATGCACTCTTAATGAATATACTCTATTTTTCAAATTGTATGCTAAGGAAACTCCCGAGAAACTATTTCATAAAGGAACATTATTTCATATCTTGCAATGCGTATCAATCAAGAAATTTTCATCGATCTTCATGAAAGTCTGAGTAAAGAAAAGCGATCTCTATAAATTCCTATTTTCTTAAAATGGATCTAATATAAGAGCCAAAAAGAATGATTAAATATATAAATTATTATTTTGCTTTTTATTATTTCAAATAGAAACTCACGTGTATATGAATTTATCTTCAAAATATTTCCCTTGAGATTGATTCTTCGTCTTAATTTCATTTTAAATCCAGTCAACCTATTAATATTTAAGCATTTAGCAATAATAAATAAAGGACATTTAACTGAATAATGTACATTAGAAATAAGGAAAATGACGAAATATCAAAATAAATCTATATATTGTGAAACTTTTACCCACACTTCAAATCAAACTGCTGAATCTTGCTGAAATTGGTTAGCAACAAAGTGTATAAGTTGTACCAAAACAGTTTTACAAACTTGAAGGTAAGTAAAGCACATAAAAGCAACTCAGTTTTGTAGTATAAAATGTTCTCTAAAAATCAAAGACCTAATTCTGCAAAATGCTCTATGTCACCGAATAAAGCAAAAACAAAAGGATCCACACGAAAAAAAATGTGCAATACAGGAATCTGCATTTATAACAGTACACGGTACAATTTGGCATGAATACCATTAAAATAGACAAATGAAGGGTGAGAGATAGCATTGCAAATGGGAGACAGCATCAGAAGCAAATATTTGAAGAATTAATCCTTTGGACTCGGAAAAGTAATTCAATGCATAATTATTCATCTAATACAAAGATTTTTTATAGCTGTGAAAAATAAGTATATATATAATTGTTTTAGATGGAATTTCTTTGAAAAATTAATCTACATCTTTTTACCATTCTATAGTTGTTTTTAAAAATCAAAATTAAATAAATATATATATATATATATAAATAAAACGTCAAAATGATGCACCGTTTTTGAACGTTGAGTGGGAGTCCTCAACCGAAGGCTAAGGGTTAAGCAAGTTTTCAAAGGACTTTCAAAGATGTGCTCGGCTCGCTTGTTGTTGTGCATGTAACTCTAGTATTTTTCTAAATTTATATTCCATGAAATATATTTTCTATATTTTATATGATGTATTCTGTTTTGCATAGGACTCGTAGAAAAATTAGTGTCTTTATGCCTGACAAGTTCTTTAACTTTATGAACGATCTTTTGAAACACCCAGCCTAATAATGTGGCAAGAAATAAGGTTGAGCATTTACAATATAAACAAAATTGAATATAATACTTATAGGAGCTATATCCAAATGAAATTTTACTATCGAAACAGTTTAATTGACATTCAGAATCTAATATCTGGATTTATACTATACTATTTTTGAATCAAATTTTAACGTTTCTTAAAAAATGTATCTTTGAAAACCAAACGTATCTGAAACTGCGTAAATGTCCATTCATTTAGTTCCCTATGGACTTTATCTCAAAATCGTTGTTTCTGAGATATATATTTCGAAAATATTTAAAAAAAATAGACTGCTTAAAAATGTGTAGAAAAAAGAATAAATCTCTCCTGAACTTACAATGAGATTGCAAAAATTATTTTCCTTTTATATTTATGAAAATATTACGAAATCATGAATTATTTAAGTTAATGTAAGTATGTTCTTCTATCCAAAAATGATATTAGATAAATAAAAAATTAATCTTTTATTCTGCTATTCATGATTTTAGAAAGGAAAGTAGCACTGTTTAATTGACACAAATCACTTGAATCTGTATTAACAACATTTTAAATATGATGAGGTTTTAATAATATGTTTAAATAATTTAAGATATTGTTGATATACAAAATTTAAAATTTTTATTCCATTCCAAGTTAATACATTGTAAAAAGTGAATATGAATATTACATATCGATATATAGGTTATCCCAAAAAGTTTTTTGTAAACTTTAAGGGTGCAATGAAGGAAGCTGTTTTCTATAAAAAGACCTGAATTTATGAATGTAAAAAACGATATTAACAGTGAGCTCTTTGAAGTTAATAAAATAAACAGTACTCTGCATAAATAATACAATCCAGATTAAAAGGAAACAAATTATCAGTGGCATTAATCAAACAATTGAATGAAACAAAACATTGCAGGTCGATGTAGAATGGCAAATAGGACGTGGCATCATCAATAAATCTTTGCAGCATTTGAAGCAAATGCTGAATGGATATGACCCTCATAGCTCTTCGAATGTTGCATTTCATTAATGTTTCATTCATGAAATTACACCTTTGTGCTATAATAAATTTGTATTCAACTAAACATGTGCTATACATGTGGTTGGTGCATACCTTTTTATTTTACTTAATTCAATTCCCTTCCTCTAGCTGTTGTCTCCTTTGACGTTTATAGAAGTAGACATGCATCTTAAAAATGTCTTGTTGCCTTATAAAGATCCTCTACAACCAAGTCGAACATATCAACCTGCATACTGATGGTTCTTATAAATACTTTTAAATTATATAACTAATTGGTCAATTAATTTTGATATTTTAATTTTTTCTTAAATATATCCCATTTTTTTAAATCTGAGGAGACATTGAAGTCATTTGAACGTTAAGAATTGCTAATATTTCGCTAAGTTTAATACAAAAATCCGCTACGTTTCTTTATGCATTGTTTAAAATATTATTTCACAACACATCAGAGACAGTGTGCAATCAAATTGTTAATGATGAGCTCTGTTACAAACTCATATGATGTTGATGTTCCATTAAATTGAAAATTCCAAGTTTCTAAAGTGGAATTTTTTTTTCAACGCAGACGAATTTCAAGCGTTGAATTCAAGCAAAGAATTTTTGAACATTGACCAAGAATACACAGATATCGAAACAGAATAAAATTTGGGTATATAAATTTCATAAGAAATATTATACGTTAATGTTGTTATACGTATAAACAGTTAAACATTTATTTATGGTTGAAATGAAATTTGTAATGGAAAAAATGGAATATTTTGTAAATGAATTCTAGTAACTTTAAATAATAATACACAAGCAGACTTTTAGCAAAGGAAAGAAAACATTTAAAGAAACAGAAAAATGTTGGAGGAGAAATAAAGCAAAGACATTTCTTGTCATGCCGCAAAGACGCTTTTTCTACTGCAATTATGACTTCTTCATAAAGAAAGAGAAACCGATGGCTCAAAGCAGAGATATATACAAAGCATGTATTTGTAACAGAAAAAAAACTGTCACTTTCCGAGTACGGTGAGAATAAACCGTGCAGCAATTTCTGAAGCATTAACAGAATATTAGAAAAAGCTACAAGAGCTTTTACTGACTGCTGTAGTAGGGATATTTAGTAGTCTAATGCTTGTTTTTATAATTTTCGCTGCTTTACACTTATGCTTTTCGACATCGTAATTTTTAATTGAGTGGTAAAGGAAAGACTTGGCCAACTGATGATTTTGATACAAAATTCATAAAATTTGAATGATTCTAAATTAATTTGAATGTCCTATTAGTTTGAGACAAATTTTAAAGAAAAACCTCTCAAACTCTCTATGTAATAAGTGATCACCATTTAAAATTATTAATCTGGAAGAGACTGATATAATTAGATGTAAGATATGTAATCAATATAACCTTATTAGTTACTACTTACAGGATTATGAAAAGCTAAAATTGAAATAATATAATCAATTATGAAAGTAAGAAAAGGACAAGCACATAGTGAGTTAAGGTGTTTTTTCAATAAAAACTCACTGCTCTTTCAGGATGAATAAAGACCATAACATACTTCGGAATAGGGATGCTAATACCTAAGGTGCGACCCTGAATGAAATAACGTTATTTTTGAACTTGAAAGGAAGATTGTTCTATAAAATCATTACTGTCTCGAGTTGTTTTTCAAGAATTAAAATTTAGTAGCATCCAGCTTTTTTTATTTAATTTATTAAAATTCTTGTTATTTTTATAAAGCATCAAGGTTATATTGAAGACATAGAATCCTATTTTATCATTTTCTAATAGTTTGATGAGACATTAGACCCATAGATTAATGCTAATATTTATTTCATACTTATTGATCTTTAATTTAAATCATAATTTAAGACTTCCAATTCTTTTTCTTTGAAAATGTGAGTTTATTTTTCAAGTTGAGCATAAGAAGAATGCAAGGAATTGGAAGTTGTATTGCTTATTATCTACAGCCATCAGTGATAAAACTGAGAGTAATCTAATACAAAACACGGAAGGCGACTTCTGGAATCAGAAACACGAATTCTTTAAGCAACTGGGAAAATGTGTTGATTTTTATGCATAAAAATCAATAAATACCGCGTGTAAAAGCCAACAATAAAACATATATAAAAACAACAACAATAAGTGCAAATTTAAATTTAAACACTCAAATATTGTCCAACATGTTGCATATAATTGCACATAATTTAGTGTAACCAAAATTAGTGAAAGTAAGTAATAAACAAATAGTTATCAAAATATTGTTCAAGACACCTGCAAACAATATTGCATAAAATTTAAGATTTTTTTCTGGAAACTATTTTGCGAAATGCTTTTAAAAGAGGATCTTGAAAATACACTTTCCAAAATATCTGTGAGTCAAGATTATGTTTCTGGTATTCAATAATAGTTAATAAAGATATTCACATCAATTACTAAATTTGCTGCAGTTTTTAGCTAATAGCTTCGCAGTTTCATTGATTTCTAAAAAAAGAATTTACGGAGATGAAAACATAAGACTATATATTGTACTTTCTATGCCACAGATAGAACACAATTCTTTAAGCCAGTGTACAGTATTTTGCACCATTAAGTTGAATAATAATAAAAATAGTTTGAATTTGAGTGTTTTGTGCTATTTAATAATTTAGTAGAAATTCCCTCAAAAGGGAGTTAATGTCATTTTTCAGAAATATGTCTACATTTTTAGAGAGTAATTTTCGCATAAAATTCAATTAAAAATGTAATTTATTTTTAATTATATGGAGGAAAGGACAAAGGCATTTTTCGTTTCGAGCTGCACACGCACTCGTTTTTGTTTTGCATAGCACAGCCTTTTTTTGTAATTGCACTTGACATTCTTTCTCTAATTAAAGTCGCACAAAATTTATTTTTACTATAATGTAATGTTTTTGAATCAAATGTTATTTTGATGAAAAAATTAAAGATCAGTGAAACTGCATTCTGTTCGGAGTGTCTATTTATCCTTTCGGAACACTATAATAATTTTATATTAGGCTTTTTTGATTTTGGATGAATGCTTTCTTTGCGTGTATTTAAGTTAATTACTTATAATGTTTCTATTTAATTATTTACTATTAACTATAAAAAATTTTAATTCCACAACTTGAATTATGCATTTGATTTTCCTTCCTAAAGTGTTTTGGTCTGAAAACCAGCCGTATTATTCATAAAATTTAAATAAAATGTTATTGAATAGATTTCTGTGCTATCTACTATAGTTTAGAGTGGATCAAAGAGCAGTCTCTAAATTTTTATAAGAGATATAATTCATAAAACAATCTACAGTAACAAAGAAATTAAGAAGAAAGATGCTACCAAGATCATATAGAGTACGCACAAATTTACAGGAATGAAACGGCAAAAAATAGTTAAAATAATTCTTTAATTTCCTAAGATTTACTCTTTAATAATATAGGCACATATATAAAGTTTTATAAGATTTGCTGAAAGAGTTTATTCTTTTGAAAAATTCGCTATTTATAAAGGCAACTCAAGGGATTGGCAAGCGCAATCAAAATTGCTCAACATTTCACGGAAATGCAGTGGCAAACGCTGCATTGAGATCAGCATGTCCACAGCCATGTCTTTGTAAAATGTATCATGCTCTTTCAACTCAGACAGAATTTTAAATGATTAACGTTGAAATCGAACTACAGTTCTGGTAAATAGTGCTCTCTACTAAAGGTTGGTGTTCTTGGCCATGTTGCTCTGGGTTATCATGGCTTTTCTTTCTGTTTCCTACTCTCTCCAATGTAGCTAATATTTATTTTTGAACCATCCTCTATTTTTTGTTGCTTGTAAAATACGCCTATAATGTATTTTAATTAGCATATAATCTATATTTAGATTGCTCTCATTAAAATTTTTATAGAAAATAATAATGGTTTCACCAATAGGTAGAACAATTCAAACTGTGAAAGTAATTTTTAAGTATCTTAAAAATATTATAAAGAATGCTTTGCTTGATATGCTAACCTTAAAATGTTCATTCAATTTTATTACGTTAATTATGCCAAAATAGTAAAAAATGTCCATGGCTTCAAAGACCGTTTTGTAGTTTTGATCGGGCAGTGAAAGCGCAAAGGAATTTTACCTGTTTATGAGTAAAACATGGTCCACTATTTTTCATAACCGTACATTTTATGGGATTCGAATATAAATATTTGAGTTGTGAACACATCATTGCTAATGAGTTCGTCGACATTTATTTCTTTCAGAACGAAATAAAGCTTTTTTCTAATTGAATATCCCAGACCTCAAAATTGGAAATAAAAATAAAAATAGCAAATAAGGGCTGAATACATCACAAATATATATTATTAATGAATAGTATATGAAGAACGGAAAGGGGAAAATGCTATTTAAGAAGCTTCGATATTTTAATAAATCTCCACATTTGCATTTCCTGAGTCAGATAACTTTCAGAATTATTCTATTTGCTGATACTCCTGTCTGTAAGGATAACTTTGAAACACAAAAATTTAAGAGAATGAAATTTGCTTACTGGTCCTTATGAGAGAATTAGAGATTTCTCTCAAGAATCAAATTAAATCTGTAACGAGAAATCTATCCAATTTTGTGTAGTGTATAGGACAAATCGAATTCTTAACTAGTTGGATGGATTCTATGGTTAGGATATTACAATGTTATTTCTCATCATAAATAATTCATCTTCTGAATTATTAAACAGAGAATTTGCTGAGGTATATTATATAAAATATAAATACTAGTTGTAGTTCTATAATCCGCTTGCGATATCTCAAAATGAGTAAAGAATGAGAAGAATGAAATTTGATTTATGGTCTTGTCATCAAAATTCAGATTTGTGTCAATTTTTGACTCATCAATTAGAACAAGAAGACTTCCGAAATTCTAGTTACTTTTTTTTACTCAATATTGATAAATAATGTCGCATAGAGTTAATATTTGATAAGATTAAAAGTATAATACTCCCTCGAATTATTTTACTTAATGCAATTATTGAGAAGATCTAACTTGAAAAAAGTGGTTCAAAGTATAATGAAATGTTTGTTAAAAAGCAACTTCCACATGCTTTTTCCAAACTTCTCTTTTTTGCTTAAAAGAAAGGGTTTTTTTATCTATAAATTAAGCAATTATTAAAGAAGAGTTACCTCCTTTGTGTAGTCCTTCGATTGTTTCTTTGATACATAGTCCGAATAAAAAGCAAATTAAGAAGGAGATCAAAACTTAGAATACTTAGAACAATTAAAAATTAAGGCAACCTTATTTTCCAAGAGAAAAATACTTTAGGGCACAATTATTATCTTTATTTTTTTAGTCATATTGTAATAAGCAATATATATCTTGTTAAGAAAAAAATGAAATACTTAATTAAAATTTAATTCCACGAAGCGCGTTGGTTGAATGTGACGAGATATATTGTCATTACCATATTCATTTCATAACAGTTTAATTTGTGGAAACCCGAAAAAAATCATATTTAAATAACGAAGTTCACTTTAAGACGTAGATTGAAAGAGATTTCGAAATAAAGAGATAAAATGAAAAACTACGATAATTGGATCTCGTCCTTCGTACATTTTTTTTTCACCTTAAAAACCAACATGCATATTAATGACGGTAAAATGTATTTTGAAATTTCTCTCCTTTATTAATTTCATCTTTTATAATTTTTCCTATATTTTTCTATTCATATTACAAATAATCATTTGAATTGAAATTTGCTAAAGGTTCGTTTTAATAATTAATTAAAATAAACCTTTATTTAATAATAACTTAATTACGCTTCTGACACAAATTTTATGTTTGTTTTTCTATTAACTTTCATATTATTTCATTCAACTCATGAATCTTTAACAAGCTACGAAATATTTCTTTTGGAGCCCATAAATTTCCATAAGCAGTCCCAAACCATTCCTAACGATTCGAAATTGTGAAATAATTGTGTTAGAGAGTAAGAGGCTATCACTTTGGTCACTTTGTGTAACGAGAAGGTTTATGCAGGCAGATATTTTATTGCACTCAGTTGCCCTTTCTTATTTCCTGTTAGGAACTCGGTTTCATTCTAATTCTAAGGAGGCTAGCTCACGTACCGGAATCGGCTTTTTATGGCTGAGTCGAGATTTCTCTGGGGTGGCATTTTCTATCAAGCCACCTGCTGAGCAAGGGAAGGAAACGGGGCCGTAAAACTATGAATATTCGGATGAAGTACGAGAAAAAGATCTCCGACGATACGGTGGAAAGAAGGGTCTGGAATTTCAGACATGATACGGAACGATCTATTTTGATTAAACTTATCTTAACTCGAAGCGTCTGTTCAGATACTTTCTTTAAACCGAGAATGATAATTTTTTTATGTATGAATACGAAATACTATATTAATATTTATTTTTTCGGGATCATTTTATAGCAATAGCGCAGTTACTACATTTATTTGAATACAAAACAATTTGAGTGGGAAACTGAAATTTCAAAAAAAAAAAAAAAAAAAAAAAAAAAGTGGATGTAGATATAGGGCAGAGAATATGTAAAAACATTTTAAGAGCTTCTTTTAAAAATAAACTTTGTTTTGAATTTATTGAGCTTACTATGAGACCTGTCTTCTACTTTTGGGATATATGTTAATAAATAATAAACGTATATCCCTAGTCATTAAATATGTAAACATAGAAGTCAGTAATATTATATTATTACCCTGGTGAACGCTTAACCATTTTTATATATGACCATTTAATAAATGATGAGCATTAGGTCATGTAATTTAACTTATATTTTAAAAAATAATTTCTCAACAAATCAGTTTAAAGGACAATATTTCGATAACAAAAGTTGTTCTTCAAACTTCATTACTGGTTCGTCAGAAGCTACATGGTTGAATTCGGGCTTATTCTGTGATTTGTGCATATTTGTTTTTTCAGATTCGACTAGTTTTCGGCTAGGAAGGGAAAAAATCCGAGAATTTTTAATAATTAGAAATTACATTTATGTTTAGACTAAATAAGAATATTATTTTATTTTAATTTTGAATTGGCTATGCATCAGAAACCATTTTTGAAATAGTAAAGAAACTATAAAAATCAATAAAAGAATTTTATTTTTTTAATAATTGATAATTACTGCATTAAAATTTATCTAAGAGAAAATGAACTCATTAAAAGGAAAAAAAAAAGACGTTCCTAGAACAGACATAAAAATAAATTATTTCAAAATGAAGAAACGAAACAAGCTTGACATACAATATATATATATATATATATATATATTGAAATGTTTCTTGATAAAAAATTAAAATTAAGAATCAATAAAAAGAAATAAATAAATAATTATTAATAATTTATTTACTAGTAAATAATTCTTGCTTTTAGAATGATTTCTGAAATAAAAATAAACACATTCAGAAGAAATAAGTTATTCACTGAGCAAACACAAAGAAATTATTCCAAAATAAACAAACGAAATAAACTTGACATAAAAAGCAATAAAATTTATGGAGCTTTTTCTGGATATAAAATTTCTTTACAATTGCTTTTAACAATCAAAACATCTGCCCTTATTTTATGGATTCAGATTAAAATCTCTTGATGACAGTGTCTTTCATCTGATGCATTTTTTAAAAAATTGCAAAAAGTTTATGACTAATATGACTTAACTTTTTAAAGTTGTACCTTTTTATTCGTTTAGCATTTTTTTGCAACTATCAGCGAATGAGTAATAATACAATTTCAATCTCAAAACACAAAATTCTTTAATTGATATTAGTTTTTGTCCCTTTAAAGAAACTAATTCATTTGCAATTAATTTATTATGTATTTCGTTTGATAAATCGATAAGATTGTATCAAAGTTTGATAAATGAGAAATTAGAGGTGGTTTGTGTGAAAAATAAAAAGGTAGAAAATCTATATAAATTGTTAATACTTCAATCACAATATATTAAATTTCCTATTTCATATCGTTTTCTGCTTCAGACACATATGGCTTATTGAACTTGAAATATGATTTATCAATAACACGGAATTATCATCTGATTTCACTTTTAAGCACCAAGCCTTTATCTTTACAATTTTGTAAGTATGTCATTTTTATGCCATAACTCCTGTTAAATCCAGTACTGCCAAAAAAGGGCTTTTAATTGCTAAGAAGTGTGTAAAATCTTAAGCTGGCTTATTACAAATTTTAATACATTATTTCCTAAGAACATTTGATGAATTTTAGAAGGAAGGAAACTCATAATACCCGCCAGGATACCTGTTTGCCCTTTCTTTACAGATTTTTGTTTACTTCAATTGCATCAAATTCTGAGCAATTAAAAACAAATTTATTTTTCTACATCTGCATAATATTACTATAAATGTAAATTTAATGACTTTATTCAAACATGGTTACGTGTTTTGTTCCCTCTAAATTCATTATTCATAAATTTTTTTATATAAGTTTCGTTCTGTTAAACATGAAAGTGTTTGTAAGCAAAAGTAGTCTAGTTTTATCAAATTTAAATAGGGAAGTTTTTATAAAAGGATAATATATGAATAAAAAAACTTTTTATATGATAGAGTTTTATCGAATACGACTGAGCAAAGAATACACAATTTTATTTTAAAATGACATTATTTTTATTTTTCAGAACCTCATTGGGATCAGTTAATAATTCTGTCTTAAAAGAATTCTTTTTCTATGGCCTTTAAGCTCTTTAAATTCAATTGTATAGTATTCAATTCTAGAGTAATATTTATGTCTTCAGGCCGTTAAATACACTTTAATCAGTAGAATGCTTATTTGGTTGCAAAATTTCAAATATTGCATATTAATATGCAATCATCCATTAAGATTATAGATCTTTTAATAATCTTCTCAGTAATAAAATAACATTGTTTTTGCTAAAATAATTATGTTTCTAGCATTACTAAAAAATAATTCACCTCTACGAGAATTTTAAATGAAGCCTCTTCTCTTAATCATAGAAAGTCATTTTTATTAGACACGTTTGTAAGCTAGTATTTTTTCATAGACTGTGGTAGATGTCATTCTGAAGTCAGACTGTCTGTAAGTTAAATTAAATATTATTTCATCCCATCGTATGAAAATAAAGGGAGTCATTTTTGGACATTCATTCATTACTATTAGCATTCAAAAAGATAAATTACATGTTATTCGTTTTTGCATTTAATGAATATAGTGAATAGTTTATCTAAAAATATTTTGTATTGATTTTCTAAAGAACAGTCATCCCTGAACTCTTTTGACATTTAAAAAAACAATTAAAATTAATCTTTAATATGACCGTTACAGTGTGTAGTGTATATTTAAGTATTTTTGATCAGATGGGAAACATTATTTGGAAAATATAAGATAAGGGCACAAATTTTTGTTGAAAAAAATGTCAAAATTTTTGTACTAAAATAAAGATATAAATTCTATCCATTTCTAAGTTTTTGTTGACACATTTATAAAAATGCTGTCTCCCTGTATAAGGTAATAGAACTATAAATAACAATATTTTTATTTCTAGAAAATAGATTTTATACTTAAAAAGGCTAAAAATATCTACAATGACTAAAGTGATATTGTAGAATTCCTTATTGTAAGTTCAATTACTTTTGAACTTTAAACGAGAATTTATATATTAACGTGTAATCAAATTTCAAAAGATGTTTATATAAAGATATTTCTTTTGACTGAACGTTGTAAGTTAGTGTACAGATTTATATGACGTTTAATTATGTGTGTAGAAAGGAAATGCAATTGATTCGCTTCAACTTTAAAATATTTTGCAATCTGATTCTGCAAGATTAATGTAGTAAAAGTGTTTAATTTTATAAAAAGTAAAAGAGTAGTTAAAAAGGGTTAATTTTCTCTTTATTCATTGAATGTTTCGTTTAATCTGAAAAGGTGTTTGTTTCTCAAAATCTTAATTTGAAAAATTTAGGCGATTTTCTTGAAAGTTTTTCGTGATTGAAAAATTAAGGTTAAAATATTTATATGGATAAGTTTTAACGGTCTATCGATATACAAATTATAACATTTTATGATACATCAGTTGTAGATCTGCACAATTTTGAAGTTATTAATTCTTCATTCTGCTAACTCAAATGCCCAGAATACTCCTTCTGCTGACTCAAATGGTCAATATACTAAAGAGAATCTTCAGTTTCATCAAATTCCGATCTGACAGAAAAATGTAAATTCAATACCTTTACTCCAACATGGTTACTTGTTCTGTTCTCACTGCATTATTTATTCATTATTAAAAGTTTTGCTGTGTTAAAATTAGGGATAAATGAAATGTGCAAAAATATTTTATTTTGATAACAGAAGTCTTAAAAACCTACAATTTCAACAATGCTTAGTTAAAAATTTTTGTCGAAACATATTTAAAGATAGAGAGTAAAGTACTTTACTGTCTCTATGTCGTGTCATCCGATGAACCTCGACAGATATTGATGAATTTAATCAATATCATTTAAACATGATTCCTTAAAATTTCGATTTTCTTCACTTTAAGGAACTATGACAGCCAGAATATATTTTCTGTTTCTGACCATTTTCCATCTGCGATCTGAATGATTTTTTATTAAGAAAAAAAATGTCAACATCGGCTATAGGATGAATTTATTATTGTTATAACATCAACCATCAGCGCCTTTCTTGAATGTATTTTTAATGGTGTAAAATTTATTTATTTGTTTCTATCATCGATGTAACTGAAATAAATTTATCTTTAAAAGTTCTGTTTTTTAATTTTTAAAGATGATTATATATAAAATATTAGTAAAGTTTCGTTAAGTTAATCTTTAAAGAAAAAATATAGTTCTTAAATTTCTTTAGTACGCAAAATATTTTAGAGAAATGTGTGCCTTAATTAGATTTTATAATGGAATATGTTAGGTGTTTAAATATTATTCCAAACTTTTCATAAGACGTTGAAAAACAATGGAAAACACTATTGAATCCTTGTGTATTTGAAGATTAGACATCAACTTTTCATATTTAGAGTGGGGCATTTATTTAAAGAACAAACAATAGTTCTGCATGTTTCGTAGAAAATATCGAATTGGATGTATAAAGAAATACGCCGTTTTCTAGAATTCATTATTCATTAAAGAAATCCTTCATGTCTGCCACTCTGCCTTCAGGTACATCTGAATAATTTGCCGCCACGAATAGAGTCATAATTATTGAAACCATTAGAAAATAGCCACAAGTGTGCTCACCCTAACGAAGGATACATAACCCAGCACAAGTGACCATACCTATATTTCCATTAAATACTTCCATCGATTTCCCATCAAAAGAAGAAAGTAATATTATATTCAAATTTGTACATGTCAATACTAACGACATTAGAAATCACGAACATATAAATTATTTGTATTTTTCCTCACTTTTATGTGCACATGGTGTATTTCTATCATGGTATCATGTGTTTTGAAATTTTTAATGCTATCTTATTTTTTCTTATCTGGGTTAAAATCAATTACTTAAGCATTTATATTTCTCTATGTTTAGACAGACAGCCTCCGTATCACACCTTCAGCGATAAATATATAAGTGCGTCTTTTAATAGCTCATTTTTTATTTCTTTTACTATTGAATTTATTTTCTGCTTATGTGACACTACGTAACTCGGAAAATTTATTGCTACTGAATTCCACATATGAACTTTAAAGATTCTAAGATATTTAAGAGTGTCCAAAGGAATTATACATTTAAAACCTATTGAGAATTTTCTAAAATTACTCTTTTAAATATTTGATGTGATACAAAAATAAAGTATGATTGCAACAAGATACTTCGTCATTTATTCTATTTTATTTAAAAATCACAAAATATGATTATCCGTAAAATTGCATTTACCATTTTAATATTGTTAATAATAAAAATAATTTTTACAGAACAGTATTGCAAAGCAAATTATTGAAAAATATTTTCTAATGAAAACAGAAACTTCATTATTTCGGCAGCTAGAAACAGATGTTACAAATCAATAAAAATAATATGTTAACGGAAAAGCAGAAACTCTCATTTTAAAATAAAGTAAGAGAAGCTTTCTAGTTTTGAAAGCACGCGTGCAATCTCTGATTCATCCATTACTGTGGAGTTTAGAATTAACATCCAGTAATACATTTAAAGCCTAATGAGAACAAAATGAAACATCTGTTTTAATGGATGTGAAATCTCTAGAGGGAGACGAACCTGGCCTATTTCGAAATGTTAATTTATGATGAAGTTTACTACATGGGGAGATCAAAGGCTTGGGCTACAGTACCAAATCCTGCAGATAAAAATCTACGTAATTTAATGTCTTGTAAATATAAATATGGAAATAACAATTTTTCATGGTTCTGATATGTTTATGATTTAAGCGAATTATAGTCAGAGTATGCGATTGATATCAGCGAATTAGAAAGGATATTCTTAGCCAAAAATTTACATCGCAACGATTATTTGATGGTGGAGAATTTTTAAATTGGGGTTTTTTTCCATTAAAACTTTCGACGAATAAATTTTTGTTCTCCATTTTTAGAAACGCTTAGGGATATTTTTCTTCATTATAACACGAAACTAAATAAATGAAAAATGTGAGGAATAAAATTTTCTTTACTAGACAATGTGCAACGATGTGGCAAGTATGTACGTAGAACTAATATCAAAAAAATAAAACAATTCTTATTAAAAAATTATTCTAATATGGTTATGAATCCAATGAAAGACTATTAGTCAAAGCACAGAACTATTCTTAATAATTTATGCAAAAAATGCATTTTCAACTAAAAAGTGAATAACTGGAACACAAGCTGTCTCGGTAGTTTTTATTTATTTATATATTTATTCTTTGGTAAAATCGTGGTATTTATTCTACTTAAATACTAATTATATATTGAATACGTATAAATATTTTTCAGTCTTACCTACATATGAGCTGGTGATTTAAATATATCAATCATGAATGCACTTAGTGTAACATTCTGCTTAAAAAAGTCTGCTATGTTACCGTATTCATTTTATAGATCATCTATCATTTTTGAACTTACACTCATTTTTACTATAGTGAAATTGGATGCAAGATGGCATTGTATAATATTGCCATCATGAAGACACATAGAAAAAATATCTAATAGTTAGCTATAAAAATAACTACTCGTTATATAAAAATAATTAGTTATAAATAGTTTTTGCATAAAATAGCGATTTTCTTTTCAGAAAAGACATCTATGTAGATAAACGTAAAAAGCATAAGCAATAAGTAAAATGAAAAAATAAAGTTAAAATAAATTAAAATAAATAAGAAAGCAGCGAAAAAGCGCTTCTCGAACCGAGAGGCCATAAAGCACGCGTCAGTCATGTTGTTCTGGCTCTAATAAGACATGGTCTCCAGTTCGGCTCTGAAGTTGAATATATTTATTCTAATTGATGGTTATAAAAATGTTTGGAAGTGTGTGTAAAATCGTGGTTTTAAGGAAAGTCTCTTATATAGATAAGCTTAAAAAGCGAAACCTTCTCTATATAAATAAAAATGAATGTTTGCCTGTATGTTTCTTATGCGCTGCCGTACAGCTCATCCGATTGCGATAACACTTTGGCAACTTCTTACTTGCACTTGCGGGATGGTTATAGGCATGGTTAAATTATTTAATATATATAAATAAAAATGAATGTTTGTCTGTATGTCTCTTATGCGCTGCTGTGCCTCTCACCAATTGTGATAAAATTTTGACTACTTATTACTTGCACTTTAAATGTTCCTATTGAATCTGAAAAATCCATGTTTTTCGCATAACCAGTTGCATGATGGATGTTCACAAGTCAGACAGTCAAGAAAATTATTTGCTTCTGCAGAAAACAAAAAAAAAAAATACTGCCTACCCTAAAGCTCTTGAATAATAAAGTACAAAAGAACAGAATAAATACTATTTACACTTATCTTTTATATATCATTCAATCTCAATGAATATATTCATTTCCGATACTAAAATAAATGCTATACTTTCTACAATTCCTAATTACAGATATTTTAAATTCCAAACGATATTTCTAAAATGATTTCTTTTGCGGCAACAATGCGCCAGTCTAAACATCAAATTTGATCCAAATCGTTAGAAGCGTTTCCGAAATGCACTAAATAGATGAACTTATATCTATACAAGAATTGCTCGCTTAAAGTTATAAGCTGTACGTTATTGCGAGAAAGAAATTTTTAAAGTTTTATTGTTGAGTTTTAATAAAAAATAATCATTAATTCTATATAGGTTTTTATATTATAGGTTATGTATTATAGCACAAAGGCTATTTTTACACCACTAAAATTAAAATTAAAACTTTTTAAGGAAAATAGATTTACTTTCTTAATCTCACTAACTTTAATGTTTTTAAAAAATGTTTTAAAGTATATTTTACAACAAAATGTTTCCTTCATGCCTTTAATTGATTTTAATTCACTTGATTGCGATATTTAATTATTATTTTTTGTTCATTGACATTAGCTTATTTATGACTAAAAAGAAAACAAAAAAATACATCTATGTTCACTCCATTTTTGAAGTATATTTCAGAATTAAGTAAAACCGAGTAACCATGGGTAAAGGAATTACCAGTTTTGTACTAGTCTCATAATTTTTTTCCTGTATTCTCACATGTAGAGTGGAAGCAAAACAAATATATATATCATCTATTTTATTCAGGTAAAGGAATAAAACTTGATATGCTCTCTTATGTGCTAAAAAGTGAAGGTACTCAAACTAATTAAAACTACTTTTGGAAAGTTTTCTATCGATCAAATAAAAAAGCGATATCGGAAAAAAATTATATTAGACGAGACGAGACGACGATTATTAGACGAGATCACGTTGAATTAAGTGGCTTAGAGGAAAAAAAATATATCGTTAAAAGTTCATGTTAAGCAAATTTTACCATCTCTTGGGCTTTTAAAGTTTTGTCCGGTATAGGATTTTTTTCTTTTCCTGTTTAATAACTTGAAAACTGAATTTATTAAATTTTCCTTCCTTTCCTTTTTAATTAACACAAAAAAGAAAACTCCAATGAAAGCATCTGGAATTAAAAAGATAAATTTATTAAGTGAAATTAAAAGAGAAAAATGTTCATAAATTCAATCAAGTAAATCATTTGAGTTTATTTTTAAGTCATAATTTTATAAGTTTCTACTACTTCTATGTAAGCACTAACATAGAAAAATATTCTGAATTAGATATTATATCCTTGATATGTATTTAAACTGTCTTGAATTCGTATTTCCCATCTCAAAAATATTAAGTGCTAAAAACCGCATGGTTTTTTTCCCCTCTTTGTAACATAACATGAATCCTGATTGAACATAAACTTACACCGTTGTGTTTGGTTGAACTCAATGCTTAAATTCGAAACGTTAAAGGGAAATGAACAAACTGAAATAAAAGCAGTTTTCTAAAAAAAATGAGAGAGAGAGATTTTCCCCAATTAAAAATCTTTTAAAATTATATGAATTAATTATATATAAACCGATTAAATAAAGCTGACATTTAATGCTTTTAATATCTTTAACTTAGGAAAAAATATTCTCCCTGAAAAGTTTCAAATTATCGTATGCTGATGCAAGAATTTAAACTTTTTGTTTTATATCTTAAATTTGCTCTGTAAAAGAAAACGCTGGAGTTTTTCCTTCGTTAAAATGACATGGAGGCAGAAGCGGAATAAATTTCCAAAGAAGGTGTTTAGCTGACCCGTAGCGGTAAGTTTCGGTGAATTCACGCGGAACTAAAGCGCCAAGCTATTCTTTTCCGAGCGGGTCGGATGCGTTTTTAATGAGTTCGGCTTGGCGGAAAGTTGCGCGCCAGCCTAGGGTAGGCGAGTGATTGTGGGCTGGTGAGGAAAAGGGACTAAGTGAATGGGGGGTTCTCCCTGAAGTGTGCACACACAAGGATCGACTGCTCGAATCTAGATCGATACAGACCTGCGCAAAGGAGTAGAATTGTTTGCCTCACCCACACCACGCTACTATAAAAACCCGATTCGCGAACTGAGATAGCCGAGTAGTCCAGCCAGGAAGGTTTCACAACAAACGCACTGTATTGGCAATGATCATTGCTAACTGACATTGATGCTTTACCAGTTATGCACATAGATTGAGGAGCGCGATACTTTCCGATCCGTGCGGTCCCTCAAGTGCGGTTCGCTTTTTATTGTGGTTAGTGGTAACCGCTGCTCTTAAGAAGTTTATCGGGAGGCATAGTTGTCCTACGGAAAAGTTTATAAACTTTCTCGAGCGAACTCTTCGCGGAGTTGGCGAAGAGTAAAAAGAGAGAGAACTTTATTTTGGATTGCATGAAGAAGACACGTTTTAGAGCTATTTGATTTTTTTTCCGGTGGTTGATTGCATCCTATAAACATATATTTCATAGATGCGGAGCGGAGTTTTAATATTTTTGAAATTACTTCAAAAGCGCGTGCGAAAACATGAGAGGACAAATATGATCCAGATGATATTTTTGAATTTGAGAAATGACTGAAACTTGTATTTTGGATGCAACAGGAATATTAATCCATTATAAATATTTATATATTTGAACGAGAAAAAAAACCAAATGTGTGTTTAGATTTGTGTATAATGCACTTTTACATTGTTGTATAGGAGTGAAAAAAGTGTTTTCCGTGTTTATAGAGACAGTAAATTTTGATGGGACAATTTCGTTGTTGCCTCACTCCATTTTAATACAAGTATTTGTGTTATCTTTGTCATAAGTAGGAGATAAAAAAATAATTGAAATGTTTAAACTGAAGACATTTTTTTTATCCAACTGAGAGAAATAACGACGATATATTTGGAAATTTTATAAATGAAAACACCTGGTCATCTGTTTATTTAGACTAAACTGCTTTTCAAACTAAATCGAAAAGTGCCAAAAACTATATGATACACTGTTCTGGTGTTATTCATGTGACTGAAACTCGTAGGCAAAAAGATTAGTGTTTATCATTGTATTATTGTGGGCGAAAACATTTGTACCACATCCTGTTATTTATATAAATTTCTATCAGGCAGTAGCAAAGAGTGTACGTATTAAAAGTTGGACATTTTTATCGTGCTGATTTTTATTGTTGCAGAGAAAAAAAATACCTATTTCCCTTTCAAACTAAATTTTTTTCGAACTTTGGCTGAATTAACATTTTGAACTAAAAGTCAAACATGATGACCGACTCCAAATTGAAGTGCCGGAATCAGTACTGGTGTCGTGGATTTCATAGAAGCACATTTCTTTGGGTACTGCTGTTGTGGACATTTCCCTTTGCAGGTATGCTTGTTTAAAATTTTTAGCGATACATGTAGCTAATTTGTTCATTCCAGTTTAGTTTCCGTGTATTTTTTATGAATCACTTCAAAACCTAATTATGTTTCACATGAAAATTCAGCCCCGTTCTCACAAATTATATATTCTGTTATTTACCAATTTTATGTTTTTGTTTATTTACAAACTAAAGAAATGTCTCTTTTTAAAGTAAAATCTTATTTTGGTCTTAATATAATATGTTTAACGTTTCTTACAATTGGTTACCAAGTTACCATGCTGAAACATTAGAAAATTGTATGACTTGTTTTTCCCTTAATGTAATAATTAGATTTCTAAATTATTTATAAATCTTCATACTTTTATTACTGATGTGTCCAAACTAACATTTAACAAAAAAGAATTTTCTACCAATGAAATAGGTAGAAAATCATTCTATTTCTTCATTATATCATTGAATTTCTTCTTCTAAACTATTACTTAACTTTTTAGAACGACAACATGATATTCAGTATAGCTTTATTTTAGATTTGTGGACCAGAATTTTAACATTATATCTTATTTATTTGGAAAATTCGTGTGCTATTTATATTTAAATGAGATATCGTATTTCAAGAAATATGAATTTTTTTGGATTGTTGAGTTTTAAAGTTTCCTGATTAGTATAAACTTTTTAAGCTTGAGCGCTTAATGCAAATAAAAGTATTCATGCTGTGCTCCAAGTCCATTTAAAGTCAGGAACAAATAATAAATGACAGCGTGCGTGTGTTGACACTCTACCTGACAGACCGTTTTATCTAGAGCTGCGAAATTTGGTGGACAGTTATATTTTATAGGATGGCAAATCATACTTTGTAGTGATTTTCTTGAAATGTTAGTTAATTGCAAATTATACCTGATTTTGAAAATTTTCGGTAATAAATTCCAAAATTATTATCGCAGACGAATTATTTTTTTGTCATTTTAAAATATCTTAAATATTCTTTTTCATGATATTAATCTATCTCTTTTTTCAAAATTTTGACAGTTAAAAAAAGAATTATTGCATAATTTTTCAGCAATAAATTTATTCATTTTTGGATTGAAATTCAAGCTTTGGATTGAAATTCACTTTTTTTATTAAATATTTAATCGCGTTATTATTAAAGGCAAAGTAAGAAAGATATATTTTGAGAGGATGGTAACATGCATTTCGGAGTGATCTCTTTGAAATGTTAGTTAATTACGAATGTCATTTCATTTTAGCTATAGTTTGATATTTGGTTAATTTTTTTCTATTTTTAATGGCAAAGCTAGGTAGTTAATATTTATTATCAGTTATGCAAATATGGGGTATATAAAAAGTTGGAGTAACAGTGCGGGAAAAGTTAAAAGGTAAATGTGCCCTAGAACTACAATTTAATTGCATTATTATGTCATGGGTCTTGACTTTGTTAGGAGGGTTGCCGAGATTGCAATATATATCACAATATGATGCATAAAAATGCATTTTATGAGAACTTAAAGTTTAATTTATGTATTTGAGATTAATAATTAAATTCAATCAATCTTCCCATCTAACCAGATAGTCTCCAAATGCGACTAGTTTAAAATAAATAACATTGCAATTAGAATTTCGATATGCCCATATATCGTGCTTTTTAGTGGCAAATTAACTGTAATTTTTTATTACTTAAGTGTCTTAATTTAAATCTACTCAATTATGCTTATATAATAATAGTTTTGGGAAATATATTTTAAAATTTAGGAATTATGCTTTTACGAAGCCTATGCATAAAATAAAAGCAATAGAAGTATTATTTTTTAAGAAACGTACTGAACATTTTTTTTTCTTGAGTCTTACTTTCCTCAAGCTGTGGAAGCTTTCTCATTGACTTGATGTTTAATACAAAAAGCCGTCTATTATTTACTTACTTCGGACGAGAAATAAATGATATTATTCAGACTAGAGGCTCCTAAATTTCTCCCTGGGGAAGAAAATTTAATAGAATAATTTCTAATTTTATATTTTGTGCAATATTTTAAAATATATATTGTAAGAAATTTTTCTTTATCACAATTCATATTTTTTATCGACGCTATTCCATAGAATTTTTTTTATTTTGTTACAATTCAGTTTTAATATATACTTAAAAACAAGAATAAAATTTTCACAATATAAAGACATACTTTCTCGCTTTGAAATATTAATTTAGAATATTTTTTTTTTCTTAATCCAGCAAAACTGAAATAAATCCATTTATTCATATTAATTCCATCATGATACTCTGGATATTTAAGCCAAATTAACCTATAGGTTAAAAGTTGGAAATGATGATTTTATAGCCGCGATCTGTCTGTAGACATATTTTTCTAATAAAAATGAATTCCTCAGAGCCTTTCTCGAAACACTTGTCTCTTTCCTTCATCCAAAATCACTCTTTAGATGTGGAACCAGGAAAAAGCTTTGGTGAATCAGCTTTTACCTGATCGGATTAATAGCAGGGTGCACTTAACACAAAGAATGCTGAGCCGTAATATTTTGGCTGTCGGGAATCGCTTTCGGGGGTTCCCAATCTTTTGGGTCCACCCCCATCCAACACTCAAATCCCCACACTTCCACTCGAACAATAGAGTTATTGCAATTTGAGGTTTTAATATCGTGGATATCTAGATAATTACAGTCTTTGAGGTCTACTGGCAATGATTGAGGTATATTTCATGGAAAAGAATTTGAGTTTGCTGAGGAGTCTCCTTTGGTGTTAGTTGATTGGGATCAACCAGTTTTCATATCTTTACTCTACGATACAGGATTTGATTAAGGAAAATATCTGAGCTCCATGAGGATGAAAGGGGATTATCGGAATACATCATGAATAAGGAAAGGTTAATTCCTATGTTAGCAGATGTAACGTGCGTGTACGTTGGCCGTTATTTTTCTTTGTATCGGTAAAATCTAGATACTGGTTAATGTATTGATCTCATGAGATGGGCGATCAGCACTTGAGATACTTTACTCTCAAATCACCATATTCATTTGGATTTCCTAGACAAGTAAAGTTTTCAAACATATTGATTTTAATAATTTTATTTTCGATTATCAAGACTGGATTGTTATATATTCAATTCTAATTTGATCAAATAAAACGAGTAAATGCTAATAATTTTATGAGAATTTTAAGAAAATAAGAATGGCATCTATTACTAAATTTTAGCACATCATTTGAAGTTTGTTTGATAAAGAAATTCATGCAACGTTTTCGAAGATGTTATGTGAACATTCTTTCAAATACATTGTCAGTTCCCTTCTCAAAACATCAAAGGTATGGGCGAAAGATAAATTTATTGCTTTGACTTCGATACATTCAGCTGAATTAAATAGACTTTATGTTACCATAAATTTATGATTGTAAGAAAATGTTTGATGAAGATGCTTTGAATCAGTCATTTCCACAAGCAAATCTTCAGTTGCTCAGTAGATATTTGTTAGAATAAAATAACTATTTAATCTAATGCTTCTAATATAATCCATTTTGAACTGTAATCGTTTTTATTGCGACTCAAAACTTTTGAAACACAGACTTTCATTAAAATTTACGTAAAAAAATAATTATTCCATCGATGCCATAAATAAACTTTTCATGCTGCTTTAAAGTCAAAATTAGTTAGTTCCTTTTAAACGAATCAGTTTAAAATCCCGTGTCACAGTTTTGAAAGAATTAGAGCAGTTCTCAGAACTATTTCTGAACAAATTTATGAAACGTTTGATCCAAATGCAAGAACAATCATTTCAAGGGTTTGTAAAATGTTGTGTAATTATAAATTTGAAAAAAAAAAAAAAAATAGTGCAGTTTATATAAATTTTTATGTTTTAAAAACGTTTTTTCAAGTTTTCTAGCTCTTCGGAAGTTGTAGGTGGAAATTTATTTTTTATTTTGTTTGTTTCTGCGTTAGATATCTTTTTGGACGGATTAAGTACAAAAATCGTTAAGAAACCATTACAATGGCTTTTTGATGTTCAGGTACATTAAAGTCCGGTGGTCTGTTCCTTACAGTATGTGGGGAGGCGAAAGGGATTTTTATTAAATTCTCCTGCTTTGTGAAATGGTTTTAACGCGTCAGAAGATATTTCCCTAGATAGCGGGAAGGTATCTATTATGTAATTAACTATTAATTCAGGAATGTATTAGTCATTAATTTATATTAAATTAACAGTAAAAACTTACTTACAAATAAATAAGGAATTTTTAAGTATTTAAATGAATTAAATTTTATCCATATTTACTACAAAAATTTTTTTTAAATATTTTCTGATAATGTTTATCGATCCTGATGTTGGAAATGCTTCTAATTGAGAAAATGCATGTGTTCTAATTATTTTCAGACTCCTTTGATAGACTGAAAATGTTCATGGCCTTCAAGAAAAATTGATAGGGACATTTGTAATTCAAATTTATTAAACATTTTTCAGACTGGAATAATTTAAATACACTTAATTCCGGAATTACAAATTTAGTTAAGTCGTGAATAATTTGAAAGATTTCGTCAAACAAGAAAACAGATGGAATCTTGTTTTCTTCATTTTTTCATCCTGAAAGAAAAGGAATACTACTTTTTTGAATGAGTTTATATATATCAATTAAAAACAATATTATGAAAATTTCTTAATTTCAATGATTTTAGAAGCCTAAAAAATTGGGTAAAATTCTTCATAAAACCTCTATTCAAAATTATCTACCTTTTTTTTTCAGAAATAGCTTCTATTTAGGAAAATAAAATGTGTTGAAAATAGTTTTTTTAAAATGGAAAAGTTGAATTATTTTTCATATACGATGACTTACGAGAATCTTAGACATACGAGAGAATATATGATTATGCATTGGATTCTCTACTACATAATAAATAATTTCTTTTCTTAAAAAGTTATTTTAAGAGTAATTAACTTATTGTTATTTTTTGTATTTAAAGGAAAATATTTTATTTTCGAATCAATGACAAGTGATTGGGATTACGATTTCAAGTTTATGGATTAAAAACGTAAAGAATTCGATAGTTAATTCTTCGACATTATAGGTATAAGTCTAAATAATTTTTCCGATAATATAATATTTATAACTAGAGTTTTTAAAATTGACAAATATTTTTGCAGTTAGTGAAACGGACGACAGATTCTTTCCCTCTCCAAGAAATACCTCTGATTCATCTTTCAATACCTTAAGATAAGTGTGAATTTGGAAGTCAGCTTTTGTCTTATTCTTGTGATCCAGAAATTCATGCCATTCATGGTTATCGGTACCTTCTCTTTATTACAGAAGATTAAATTCCTTTTCTTGGAATTTTGAAACTGATACTTGGCGCTGACAGAGAAAAATTTCTTATTCTATATGAATGTTAGTTGGAAAAATAATCCTTAACAGTTATTTCCATTTGCAGATATGATTGCCATTCATTTCTGTGTTAAATAAATATCCACATATTTTACAATGTTAGAATTTTAAACTCTATATTTTATATGCCAATTATTTAAATTGCTATTTTATAGTAATCAAAATTGAAATTCTAAAAGGATTGAATATAAACATGGTATGTGAATGTTAAATGGCGTATTTTGCCTGTTTTACAGTATATAAAAATTAAGGCCTGTTTACGATTTATAGCTTGGATCAGAAATCAGCTCACAGGAAAAACACTAAATGCATAAAGAAAAGCCAGTATCTATACAATATTTACCCCTCCACTTGTTACATAGGAGACACATTCTTGTGATGAGCCTTTGTAAAGATTGGACATGCCCTTTTGACCTCGAAGGGGAAATAGGGTGGACTCCCATCCGTTCACATTAATGTTTCATATCGCAAGGGCAGTCAGTTTGTCATGTCATTTTTTTCCCATTATTAACCTCATGTTCTCCTAGCTCTTTCTTTTGTTTCAAGATTTTCTTGTTTTGACATTTAGGATATTTTCATACCTTCATTTATACCAACAAATGAGTTAATACAACACGGAAACATAAATTTTTAAAATAATGATCATTTAGTTTTTTTTCAACTAACTGCTTTTAACGATCATTTCACTCAACCGGGTTAACGACAGTTTAAATTTTCAATCCATTATTTTCTCTAAATTGGTCCAATCCATTATTTTCTCTCTCATGGCTTTCTAAGCAAAATAATTTTAAACTTCGAGAAACCTATGACTATCTCCATTTTAAAATCGTTACACCGTCCCGCTGGTATTTTCCTAAATTTATGTCTATATCTTTAGATAAAAAAAATATCGAAAAAGAAAAGTGCTATTTAAGGATGGCCGTACTAAAAATATTTTGTTATTGCTTGATTTTTAAGTTAAATTTTAAGGATATTTTAAAATTTTTATTAAAAGCATGCCTTATATTGAAACCTATTCAATGTTAAAAAATGAAACGATTTATATTTTTTGATCATCAACGATGACAAAAAGCTAGGACGACATGTTAACAGCAGCAATAAAACTATTTGGATTTCACATAAAATATATAAGTTAAGAATATTTTTTTAAAAGTGATGAAAAGCAGAAAAAATTACTGAACAAATAGTATCATCATAAATAAAATTTCTTGAATACCAAGAGGATCTTGCAAGTCGTTTTAAAGAAAATATATTTTCAGAAATTACTGCAAAGGACGTAAAATTTTATAGTTAATTTATTTATATTATTGTTGCTTCATTATTAATTGATAAATTTGTATTTGAAATTTTTAAAAATCGCTCCAAGTTGCATGTTTTTATCCTTCGAAATATGTACTAAATTTGTTAACTAATGATCTATTGGTATTGCCAATAAAGTGCCAACACGCATACGCACCCATCTTTATCATTAGATATGAAACTTGTACAAAAATATTTATAAAAAAAGTATAAAGTTTTATTTGGTTACACTTTTACTTATTTAATGCTTTGAGTTTCTGTGAGAGTAATGAACTGCAAACTTAGATTTTGTATATAGATAGAAACAACAAATTATTACGTGATTACTAATAAACATACAACTTTATGAGTATAATTAGATATTTATTGGAGCTTTAACAGATATCTTAATGACTGTGAAACTAAACTACAACCATAGTCGTCCATTTAAAGCAGTAAATGAGCGACTGTAAAGCATGCATTTACCACCAATAATTTATAAAACTGTTTTAGAAAATCCAATGATATATTACCCATCTCTTAAATTACTCTTCCAGTAATCATAGACATTGGGTATATAGTGGAAGAGACAGATCTCTTGAGGGTGTATACAACTGAAATCAGAAGGGATTGATGAATAGTTTCTAAGATAGATAAAAATGAATCAAATGTCGTTGAAGCAGAAAGTATCATGCATGTTGAATCTCCGGCAAGGATTTAAATTTTAATAACGGTTAAAAAAGTTGAGTAGAGAATATTATTTTTTTTACTAAAGGTTTTTCATATATCTAATGTAAATAACAAAGATGTCTTTTAAAAAATTTGTCGAAATTTTTTTTAAAAGTTTACTACTGTTAGATAGGATTTTCACTCTATTTAAACTTTTAGAAAGTAAATATAAGGTCAAGAAACGAAATTGGTAAATCGACTGTCAGTAGTAGTTTTGAATTATAAAGAATTCTTTGAAATATGCATTAAGTAAATTAAAAGAAAGCGTTATATGTATATATATATATATATGAATGTTTGTATATTTCATTATTTTTTCGAAAAACATTATCACTAGAAAAATTAACTATGTTTGATCATATAAATCAGAATCAGCAGAATGCGAACTTTCATTGAAAAACTTTTTTGTATAGTTATCCTTATCACTAAAATAACTTTCTGCTTCATTTAAGAATGTCTGGAGCATTGCTTCATAATATAATCACTAAATTGTATGATATTTCTGGGTCCAAGATTTCGCGACATCTGTTAAGCCTTTTTTATCAATGGAGCACTAACGGGGTGGAGCGGTCTCAGTGACGACTCTGAAAGAAATAAGTGAATTATTTTTTAAACCATCTGAAGAAACCGGTTTTAAAAGTACAGGTTTATTGAAGGTCACGAAACAGGAAGCTACAGGGTCAATTCATTCCATTGAGCTAAAAATAGAATAGAGGTGAGGGAAAGTTCATCTCTAGTGGTCACACTGATCACACGTTCCCAGTTAAGGGTCAAAAATATGCTTTCTGCCACGAAACACATTTGAATTTTTAATGATAAATTGCTTTTGTAAGTCTGAATTTTATATATCAAAATGTTATGCCCTTTTTCATCATAATTGCGCATTATTAATAATTATAAATATTACAAATTATTGAAAATATATACTAACTCTGTTCCTTAAATGAATTTCCATAAGGAACCAGAAAAATCAATAAGCAAAAATGAAATGTGAAGATATCTGCTTTTGCAATAAGAATTTGTGGTCTCAATCATCATATTTTATTTAATACATGAATAATAAGACAATTTAGAGCATTGGACTGTTTGAAACAGTGCATGCTAAAGAATTTTTATTTCTAATATTTTTTTTATATTTATGTATAGTAACTTATTTTTAACATTAGCTTTTTCTAAATGTTTTTTAAGCAATTTGAAAATGTACAATATTTTTTATTCATAACTCCCAATATTATAGAATATTCTCTGACTAGGTTTTTCTGTACATATCACACAAATTGAAATTTAATATTCTTTTAACAGCCCAGAAGCTAGTTTCCTGGATTTTTTTTTATTCATTCTTATTTTAAAGCTCAGAAAATCCTTTATTTTAATGTGATGCTGAAATCTTCAAAATAATCTAAATTCGTTATTTAAAAATCAACCTACATCTGAATGCAAAGAAAAGTCGAAAATTTTTTTTAGTCACGGCCCAAATTATAATTCTGAAATTTGATTGATATTTATAAAAAGAAACAAATTCCTGAAATTAAAAAGTATAAATCGCTGATAGTATCACAATCGCTTTTAAAAGAATCAAAACTCACATATTACAATTCATCCCTTTTTATTCCGTTTAGATAAATGACCTATCATATCAGCAAGTATTTGAAAATGGACAATTTTTTCAAGCTATAAAAAGTAAAATTATTACTAATTGAAATGAATCTAAGTAAATTAAGTCAGTATAATTTTCTAACCAAAAGAACAGCGGAGAAACACATTTTCGTTTATTGATTTTCAAATACTAGAACTAATAACGATATTCCTACGAGTTGTAGTTTATGTTCTGTGTTTAAAACCAAAACCGGATTAATTCCTCTAGGATTGGCTTGGTTTTATTACATTAGGCTCCTATTTTAAAGAAATATTTGATATATTTTGAATGAGGTCCTTCGCCAAGCTTAGATAATAAGGAGAGAACCTAAGCTGAACTCCCTTCTCAAAACCTCTGCACCTCACCAGTAAGAAGACGGTTGGTTTAGATGAAGGGGGCAAATCTTCTTACGCAGTGGTTCCTCTGTGGAATCAGTTCTTGAACCTTTAATCGTTCGCTACCGAAGCTGAAACTTTTCCATTGCAGCCATTTAACGTCTTGCAATGCTGTGAGACTCCAGGCAATATAAGTGCTCAGGGATCCCTTTTCCACTTTTGAACTTCCTACATCAACTAGTTTTATTAATTTTTAATCTCCATATCCATGGTTTTATTTAGCGAAAACTGTTAAAAACACAAAGTATTTAATTAGGAGTTCCTTTCGAAAGAATTTGTTTTATATTTGTTTTTATTTTATTTCGAATATGAAAGAAATTTCAAAAGAAGGAGAAAAAAAATCAGATTTCTTCTGACTAATATTTAAATATAGAATTGAGGATTTTTTAACTATAAAGTAAAATATTGTTTAGATCTTTAAGCAACTTAATATGAAGCTTGTTAAGAATGATTAATTAAATATATTAGAATAATATTCTAAAATTTAAATTAAATCTGATTTTATTTTGAATCAGTTGAAATGTGCAGCAATTGTAAATTAATTGAAACTTAAAACCAAAATGCCTCCAAAGTATCGCAAATAAAATATATAGTCATTTCTACTTTCTGTAATTTCAAGTGGCCTCTATACAATGACTTCCTATCTGTTTTATAATTCTGCCCTTTTTAAAACAGATATAGTTAGGATACCGAATTTCATTTTTCGGTTCCTAACGCATCGCAGAAATTCCTACCGAAAACATACGCGACACAGAGGCTGCTTCAGAAATCCTATAATTGCATTTGTACAGTTACTAGCCTTAAAAAAAATGTCTACCTCCTATGTCGGCGAAGTAATATGGAAAAGAAAGTTCTAAGGGGAATATAAGGTAAAGAAAATGAACCGTATGGATCGATTTCGAGTTAAAACAAAGACATTTCCCAAGAAAAAGAGTTTTAAAGTGAGAAGAAAGGATCAACATTTTGGGGTTTTTTTTCTCTCTCTCATTTTTTGAGGTTTTTCCACAGTTTTTCTTTCTTTTTCTTCTGCGTCCTTTAAAAAGATATGGTGACATTACGATAGCTCAAACGTGGGTCGAGGGGTAAAAAGTAAGTGGAAAAAAGTCTGTTTCCAGCTGAATTTTCTGGTTGGAAGTCCAAGGATCTATTGCACGTAACCCAATAGTTTTTTAATCGGATTTTGGGCGCTACTTTGTGCCAGTTGTAAGAAGGTTTCAATAGAAAAGCTGTAAATACGTAATAACAAATAAATGAATCGTAAATGTTTGATTTTATTAGCGTTTTGAAAGCCGAAACTTCTTTCTGTGTATATATTACAAAGAAATTGAGATTTATCAACAACATTTAAGTAAATGATTTTAATAAAAAGATAGATGTCCTTTAGAAATTATTGTTTATGTAATTTTCTCGCAAAGTGAATCGAACATATTAAAACTATTGCAACATTGAATAAATTTCTTAATTTTTTTTTTATTAGCAATGAGAGAGAGAGCAAAATTTAGCCATTTTAGAGTTTATTACGATTTTTTCATTAATTGTTAATACAGTCTTTTTAATTTCTACAAATATGCATAGATTGAAATCTGAATTCTTCGTTAGATCTTGCATTTTTTATTCCACATAAGATCTAAATATTTTTTATTTCATAGGTATTCTATATTAATTAAAAAAATAATGTGTAAAGATATTGCTTACAGATTATATAAATAACAGAAAAAAGTAATATAATTTTTTTAATTCAATGCCTTATTAGGTCAACAAAGATATTTTTTATTTTAGTTACTTTTTATTGAATAATTATTAAAAGTTCATTAATTATCAAAAAATAAGTATTAAAAATATTGATTTTCGCATTTACCGATTGAGCTAAGCCTATTGATTTCCATTTTCATTACAAATTGCTAAAATTCTATTTCAAGTTAAAAAAATTAATTAAATTTTATTAATGAAATAATATATGAAAAAAATTATGTTAACAGCAAGTATCACCCACTACAAGTTTAAAAAAATCTGTTTGAACTTGAATGGAGGAGTAAAAAGTATTTAACTAACGATTGGAAATTTGAATATCATATATAAATAAATAAATATAGGAAGAGTGTGAACTAATAGTAGGAACTGAAAAACGAGCACTTAAAATAGCACTCAAAGAAAATAATCAAGAAGTTGTTCATATAAACACAAACAAAATATAAATATTTAATCAAATTTTTATTATTAGTGTTCATATTAGTGTGAGACAATCTCTTTCAGAAAGAGAGAGATAATAGTATTCCCTACTCTATTTAGAAAAATTAATATTTCATTAAAATGGATACATTGAATTTCATGGATATTTATTATAATTTATTTATTAATATTGGATGCGCTTTATGCCTTTTAAATATATTTTAATTGGAAATTCCCTTTTAGTATACAATTCGATGAAAATTAGACAAAATGGCAAAAGAAGTTTTTTGAAGAAACATCAAATAAAATGATTAAAGCAGGTATGAATAGAAAAATAGCATTTGATGCAATTATAAAAGTCCAATTACATTAAGGATGTTTTAAAATAAATTAACTTTAAAAAAGAATTGGTATGCATTTTAAAGGTTAATAACTCTGCAATCCTTCAGTTATAACTCTTGACAAAACTTTTATGTCAGCACTTGTAACTAAATAGATCTATTGAATTAAATATGCGCATGATATAAAATAATGCTAATATTTGAATATTTATCATAAATGTATTGTTTGTTACATTTTTGACATTAAAATATAATATCAATTAAGTTTTAAATATAATTAGAAATCACAGATTCTAATGAACTACCTTGACTTAAAATGAAACTATTTATTCACAAATTCTATAAAACAATCTTTAATAGCAAATATATTTAACCATATTTCCAGCCTTTTAATTAAAAGAACAACAAATATCACTTAGACTCATATTTAAATATATAGTTGAAAAATCTATATTTTTAAAGGACAGTTATTTAAATTTCACATATTCAACTTTTAGATGATTTTAAGGTATACCATAAAGTATTTAAAAAAAGATTTTTTTTATCTCTATATATTTCACATTTCTATAAATTTATATAATCTGTATTTAATACTTCAATGTGAATAACTTTCTTTCAGGACAAAAAAATATTCAAATAAACTAAAACTGGCAGGAAAGAACATTAATTATGGAGTCACTTAATTTGTGAATGGAAGTTGCTGTAATTATAAACGCAATTATAACGTAGGAAAGGGAGTATGTGGTACTTAATGCGAATAATTACAGCACCCCTAGTAACTAAATGGGGCACTTAGCGGTCCTATCTCGAAAACTATTGGAGATATGAATGTAAAGACAGTTAAGCGTCGTCGACTTAGTATGAAATGGTGCAACATGTGTTTGAATAGCCCAAGCTGAAAACTAAAAGTGTGAATGTTATCTATTCAATTTACGTCATTGCCCAGGCAGGGAAGAATGCTTTTCACAGAGTGTATTTCTCTGTAACGAATTCTAGCTGTTTATTCTTAATTTGAAGTATCCTTTCATTCAATCTCATTTCCTGCTAAATAGATAACGTCAAGCAGTTTTCTAACCGACATATTTTCCATATATCGAGGATAAATTTCGCCCCTCACTACCAGGATCATTGGGAATTATCTGACTGTGTAGCGCATGCTCTCATACTTGAGCATAAACACCAGGGACGTTGCTATAATATATCTGTTCGGAAAATAAACGACTACCTAACTTATAAATTTTCCACCCAGTAAATTTACTTAAGAGAGGAGGTTTGCGGTAGACTGAGGTTGCGGTGGTCTTGTGGGTAGATCTCGACTTCGAAAACGGAGGGTTGCAAGTTCGAGGTCCGATTCCTCCGAAGATTCATCATGTAAGCGAGTTGGTGCCCGTTAAATTCGACGGAGCCAAACGTCCTTTTACTGGTATGGTGTGCTGTGAAAGTTTGGAGAGTGGGGGTACCAGGTCAGGTGTCGTCCTCGACATCTGACCGTGGTTCAGAATCACGAGATCTGAACAAAAATAGCCCTAGTGTTTCTTCAAAACAAGACGTTAAAATTACTAAACTTTGTTGTAGACTGGTGATAAGGCTTGAGATTCAGCACCAGATGGTTCCGAGATCAAAACTCGATTTCGCAGAGGGAGCGTACTCTGCGCATTTTAAATCCTTTAATACCAGATACCCCCTGTTGATGTGGTGTTGAGGTGGAGAGAGGAGGATGTGAGACTAGGTGTTGTCCTCGTAGTCGAATCATGGTTTGAAATATCACTAGAGTTGCTTGAAAGCGGCACCTTCATTTAACTAAACCTAAAGCAGGGGATAGGAATATGCACACTTATATTTTGATTTCGTAAAAAACTATGGTTACTTTGTTAATTACAAGTTTTATTACCCTATAATTATTTTCCACGTTTATATGAATGATATATATATGATTTATCAATTTGCTGAGCGAAATTGCTTTTGTAGTTGTTTCACATTTTATAAAAATTTAGTCCTACATCCACTTTGTATAGATATTTTTTAATTCTTGAATTTAACGATTCATCTGATTTACTTAAACACAAGGGTGAAATAATAATTAATAAATTACACTGTTGAATTAAAAAATTGTTGACTTAAAATGAAATTGGAAACAATAAATGATGCTTTACATACAACTTATGAATGTATAAATTTTAGAAAGAACAATTTTGATTTTTAATCTTCTTAGGAGCACTTCCTCGTTTGAATTGTTTATCTTATCGTCTAAAGCGCCAGACATCTCACGAACGATACCGTTTTGCGATGAACAGCCAAAAGCTGCACATTTCGTGACTTTGAAGAACATTTATAAGGAAAACTTTTTAAGCTCACATTTTTGATAAATTTGTGCACTTGTTTTGTTAAGCATAAGCAATGAAAAATAGAAAGAGAATGGATATTTTTTTAGGGGACTCAATGTTAAGTTGCATATATTTTACTGTACTGAGTTATAAAAATGAGTATAACAAGTATTTCTAATTTTATATTTTATTAAA
>JAPMOQ010048006.1:819794-843462 GCA_026543055.1 Argiope trifasciata | reverse complement strand
ACAACTAAAATACAAATGAATCTAAATTAATTAACAAAATAAATTAACACAACCGAATCAAAACAACAATCAATAGAAAAAGAATCCGGCCTGAAAACTTCGTCAGGGACCACTTTCAAGCAAGGATTCCAAATAAGGGATTTTTTCTGTGAGGCATCGGTGGACAATGGTCAAAAGTATTGACACCTCGTGACCCGAAAATCCCCCTAAAATGAAGGCAAAAGAGATATACCAATTTAAACAGCAAAAGACAAAAACAAAGCAAAACATTAAAAAACATCAACAAATGAAACAAATATATATATAAAAAGTAAAACTACATAAGAAAAATCACAATTAATGACTCAAATTAAGAAAACCAAAAGTGTACAGACCTAGCCGCTAACAACCGTTCTTCCTTTCCAATAATAATACTACAGTGTAACTAAAGATAAATGGGATTTATTAGCGCCATCTATTTCACTAATACTTCATTATTTCTTTTTTTAATTAAAATATTGATATTGCAGTAGTTTTTGGGAAAATCATTATTGTTTAAATTTTTAATAAAACTATTTGTTGCTTTTATAAAAGAAATTTTGTTATTACAAATTGTTTTAAATTTATTGAATTGTGAGAAAAATAAATTTTTGAAAATTTTAGAGTTAAGATTAGAGTGATAATTACAGAGTTTAATTATATTAAGTTTGAATTCGTCTCTTTTATCATAAATACCGACTATTGTTTTATCATTAGCAATTTCGATCCTCAAATACAGATAAGTAGCTTCAAGATTATCTTTATTTGTCTTTATTTAATTGTTGTTTTGATTAGGTTGTCTTATTTTGTTAATTAATTTATATTCATTTGTATTTTAGTTTTTAGTTGTAGCTCCATTTGCGCTCTCCAAACGCAATGATTGATTTAAAAACATTTTAATTCTTAAAACTTGTTTGAATCAGTAATGATTTTTAGTTTCGATTCCGGTTTTGGTTTCGTTTCCGTGGTTACTTCTGTTTCTGTTTCGTTTAAATAATTCTTTGAGTATAGTATTTTGGATTTGTTTCATTAATTGGTTCTTATTCATTTAACTTTCCTTTTGTGAACTTTTAGCGTGTAATTCTGAATTGAGTTTTAATTTCGATTTCGACCTAGTTGGTTTCGTTTTAATTTTTGTTGATCAAGAAATATGTTTTGATTGTCTTAATAACTTTATGATTATATATATATATATATATATATATATAATATCTCTGAGCATTGAGAAATACTCAGTTTTATCTCCGAAACGCTGATGTTTTCGAATGAAGAACTTATTATAAATTAGAGAGATATAAAGTGTTTTAAGAATAACTGCTAATTTGTTATAAATTTCTGAAGTGATCTAAATTGATCAGATAATTTTAAAATGACATTTCTAATTTTTTTTTTTGATTCTATATCTTTATTTCAGAAATTAAATAGTCCTCAGAATAAATGGAAGAAAATAAAATTTCAAGATGATCCTATTATCTTGAAATAATAAGTTGAAAGAAAATGAATATTTGTTTACCCAGTAGAACATTAAATTATTAAAAAAGTCTTCTTATCTAAATTGATTTTGAAGTTACTTTTTAAATAAATGTAATTTATGATATAGATCTAGGAGTATTTTCTTAACGATTTAAAAATGAACTTAATACCGCAACCATTTGCTGATTTTTGTTAAAATATAATTTAGTTTTAGAATTAGTTTGAAGAACATCTTCTCTTATCCTTATGACATTCATTATAATTAGCTGTTTAGATTCAGGATTTCAATTTCATATTGTTCGAGCAATCTGCCTCGTGTGCTGAATAAAATCTGATAAGAGTGATATTTGGCAGATAACTTAGCCTTATCATGATTATCTGTAAAAAAAGCCTACATTAAATACTTTATTTCATTGCCTTGAATTACGTGCATTTGCAATGAATAAAAATGGGCTTAAATTAAATAAAATGATGCTTTGAGATTGTAAAGAATATCTTTCTACAGAATTATTATCTTTTTTTTGTGTGTGAAGAAATCAGGGGAAGTAATTTAACGTTTAGAATCTTATTCGTAATATACGATTTGTGCATTTATCCTCACTCACAGACATGAAAAGCTATTTTGTATATGAAAACTTTAGATACCCAAAAGATTGAAAAAGAACTAAATAAATACTTTTTAATAAAAAAATTCAGCCTTAGTGTCCATAAAGTGAAAGACTTGTTAAATTTTCTCAAAAGGACTCATGAGAGGTGAGAAAATGAGTAACTGCTTATGACTGACTGAAAAAAAATGTGTTTTTATCATTTGCAAATTGCTAGCTTCTAAGATCATATTACGATTAATTTATTTTTTTATGTTTTCGCAACAGTAATTTGATGTCTCGTATTTAAAAATGCAGATTTATCAGCTACAGAAGATATTTTCTCCTTTTTGGAGAATTTTGAACTTGCGCCAGCTTTTTTCCAACGGTTTAAAGTAGAGGTATTTATCTAATAAATTCAAGTTTGATGTCTAATATTTAAAAATGCAGTTTTATCAGCTACAGATAATATTTTACAACTGTTTAGAGAATTTTGAACATGTGCCAGTCTTTTAAAAAAAGATATGTATCTAATAAATTCAAAAAGTTAATACATCTAATTCTTCTGGGTATGTTATGTCTTGAACTAAAATGGAATATTGTTTCAATTGAAATGTTGCAACTGTTTCTAAGTTATGAAATAACAATAGCTTACATAAAGTTTGAAATAGGGTTAGCTAGAAAGGAGAATTTCTGCTATCTTTACCGTTTTCTAAATTAAAAAAAATAATAGAAAATTTGCAGGATAACTTACTAAAATAGGAAATATATAGTTTTCAGGCGAAATTTTACAAATTCGACCAAGAGTTATTCAGTGTATACAGTCTAACTGTTGCTGGATAACTAATTATCAAACTATTAGATATAAGCATATGCTTCCAGTTGGTGTAAGGCTTTAAATAAAGTAAGAAATTATACTTCATATTTCTAGAGTCAAATGCTGAATTCCTAAGAAATTAGGAGGTCTAAATTTGTGTATTGTACAAAGGATCTTTTATTGATGCACAATGAAACATTTGCTAACATTCATTAATATTTTAAGCTAAAGAAATTATATAATTCTACAAACATGAGTTAAAAAGCTTTGAACTTCATTGTTTTGAGCCAATCAAGGGTCTCCTCGAGAAAACGGAGTTCGTTGATGGGTGATCTTCATCGAGGCTACTGTTGAAATGTTTTATCGAAAATTATGATCTACAAATCTTCAGAAGTTTTGATCCCATAAAAGGAGAAAAAACAACGTTTGAAATGATAGCGTGCAAGAAATAATTTGCTAAATACTCTTAAGTTCAATTATACTAATATATAATTCTACAAATACTTTAATAAGAATAATAAGAGTTATCAGGACAAGAGGCTGTTTAAAAAATTTAACATCATATATTTTTCAGCAGCATGATTTATTTGACTGACTCAAATATCAGACATAATGTTTGCATTATTTAAAATATCTATAATAAGACGTACATGCTTCACAATTAATAAATTGCCTATTGTACCATATTAATCGTCGGCACCTTATGTGTTGTGAATTCTAAAATATTTGTCTAAGAGCGAATAATGAGCTCAGGTGTTGACTCAAATTGATCGTGAGGCAGTAAATACATCATATTAAATTATATAAAATTTTATCCACTCTAAGCTTTTCTGTGCCTTAATTGAATTAAACTGATCTAATGGCAACATCTCTTTCTGTGACTTTTAGTGGAAATAAAGTTAAGGCGTACTGATTTTCCTTCTCGATTGATCAAACCCAATTTCCGAAATTTCTTGTGAAAAGGCTTTGATGGAAATTCAATTAGAGCTTAATTATTTTAGATTCTAATTACAAGAATCGTCCAAAATATCAGTCTATTTGCGTGACTTGATCTCTTGAATAACCCAGATTAAGGCTACTGATTTCGAACAAGTGTTTCATTTGTTTAAGCAATGGCGCTAGTAAATTGGGAATTTTAAAGAGTTGCATTAATAAGTTAATTTCAGAGCTCCATCTTCTCTTCAATGTCTAAAGTTTTTTGATGGCAAATTAATTGTAAATAACAAATCTATATCTTTTGTCTGATGCCATTGTCCCAGATAAGATTATTCTTTTTGTATGCTTTAAATCGTTTGTTATTTAAGTTTTCTTATAAATTAAACCTTTGTTTTGTAATTCATAAGTTTTTAAAAATGAAATTTAAAAAATTGAAAAACTTTATAATTAATTTGATTTTTTTGTTAATTGCTTATATCTGGATTTTCTCTGCCCCCCAAAATATCTGTATATTAGAGAAGAAGCATTTTTTATCTGACACCATTTATTGATAATAATAAATCTATGCAGTTAAGATTTTTAAATGCACATTGAGCCATTTATTAAGATAAATTTTTGAATGAATGGAAGTTTTATGAAAATAAAACAACTTTTTATATTTTTTTTGTTGAAAAAGTTAAGTCATTACTATTAAGAGAGTTTTAAACAAATGGAGCTTAAGACTGCGTCCATAGCTACAGTTATAAAAAGTTCTTTTGTTTATCCTGGTTATTTTTTACGTGGCTAATCGACCTTCTACCATAGCTGAAAGATTTTTTTTCCCTCCGAAGAATTTTCTTAATTCGAGAGGACTTTGAGCTTGAAGAGATGAGTTTACTTCCAGGAAGACATGGAAATCTTTCCGTTAATTAATGTGACGCTTCCTTTCAAGATATAAGGCTTAATAGATTATCCTTTAAACCTTTTAGCTTCAAGCGATTAAATTTGTATTACCATGAGGGTGCAAGAAGCCAGACACCTGGGTTAATATGTTTTGATTATCACGTCCTTAAAACGAAATAATTTTTTAAACAATAGTCCATCCTTTAATTAATATTAACCAGCAAAAATTTTTAAATTCTTAAAACTTAAAATAAATTTGTTTGATATTAAATAATTAAGAGTACAAAATTATCTAATAATTGAAAAAAAATAAGTTTACACTGAACTATTTTCTTTTAAAAGAATGAATTTTTATCTTGAAACAGTTAAGACGAAAAATCAGAGTGCATGTTAGATTTTGAAAAAGTGAACTCCGTAAAACGGAGCCTTTGAGTAAACATGCTTGTATTTTTAAAAGCAAGTTTTCGTATGTATATAACTTTTGATTTAGCTTGCTTCGTGTTTATAAAGTTCGTAATTGATTTTCCTTCACTCCTTTTCTTCTAAATATATTCATTTTTCTGAATTTATGGATTTTCGATTGCTGTACAATAATTAAATATTTTCATAACTCATTTTATCAACAAATTTAGCTTAACATTCATTAAAAATTCGCGGTGTGGCTTAGCAACAAATTTGAGAAAAAAATTCATGAAAACTGATAAAAATTTCATTATGTTCACAGTGATGGACTATTAATTTAAAACGAAAGAGTAGAATATAAATAAAATGAAGTATAATTTTAAGCCACAAATAATTTTCTTTCTGTTAGATCAATAAGTTATATTACACTGATGGAAAAAAAGAATCCCAACACTAGGAAGGAGCTGTGCTAGATAAACAAAATTTGGTAGGCGTGTTTATACATCTGAAAGATGACGTCGATTCGAATTTCGAGCGACGCGCGTAAGTGTGGCGCTAGTAGCGACACTATGAACATGCAAATGAGGTTTGCTTTAAATAAGCGCTGTAAAGTTCGTGATCGTTATTTACAGTTGAGATTTGACGTAGTAAGTTAATGTTAGTCAAAGATGCCTCTGAGAAGACGAAGAAACCATTATCAACAGCTCACTGAGTTTGAACGAGGTCGTGTTGTAGGGCTACGAGAAGGTGGGTTTTCTTTCCGCGATATTGCTGAAAGACTTGGCAGGAATGTATCCACTGTGCATGAGTATTGGCGGCAGTGGTCAAGGGAAGGTACTGCCTCAAGAAGACCAGGTTCCGGGTGGCCACGTGGTACTACTGAGAGGGAAGACCGTCGTATTAGGCGTATGGCTGTGGCTAATCGTTCTGCATCTGCAGCAGAAATTCGAGCTGCAGTTGGCACCAGAATGACACAACGAACTGTTACAAATCAGTTACTTCAAGGACAGCTCCGAGCCAGACGCCCTGTACAGTGCATTCCACTGACTCCAAACCACTGCCATTTGCGACGTGAGTGGTGTCAAGCTAGAGCTCATTGGAGGACGGAGTGGAGATCTGTTGTGTTTTCTGATGAAAGCCGGTTCTGCCTTGGTCGCAGTGATAGCCGTTTGCTGGTTAGAAGGAGGCCAGGTGAACGCCTGCTAGTGACCTGTCTGTGACCTAGACACACGGTTCCTACTCCTGGAGTTATCGTTTGGGGAGCAATTTCGTATGACAGCAGGAGCACTCTCGTGGTTATCCCACGCACCCTGACTGCAAATTTGTACGTCAGTCTAGTGATACAACCTGTTTTGCTGCCATTCATGAACAGCATTCAAGGGGGTGTTTTCCAACAGGATAACGCTCACTCTCATACCGTTGTTATAACCCAACATGCTCTACAGAGTGTCGACATGTTGCCTTGGCCTGCTAGATCACCAGATCTTTCTCCAATCGAGCACGTATGGGACATCATTGGATGACAACTCCAGCGTCATCCACAACCAGCATTAACCGTCCCTGTATCGACCGCCCAATTGCAACAGGCATTGAACTCCATCCCACAATCTGATATCCGACACCTGTACGACACAATACATGCATGTTTCCATGCCTGCATTCAAAATTCTGGTGGTTACACCGGTTACTAATGTATCAACATTTCACATTTGAAATGGCTCTACCTTTGATCTTGAAAATTTAATCAATTAAATATGTTATTAGACAAATGTATTCCTAAAATTTCATTACTGTACAATAATTTTTTCTTGGTGTTGGGATTTTTTTCCATCAGTGTATATAAATTAGCTTTAATTAAATTAATTAAGTTATATAAATTAGCTATATAAGATTAATAAGTATATGAATTAGTTATAGAAGGTCAATAGTTTATATAAATTACTTATATAAGATCAATATTTTATATTTAATGCTGATCCGGAAAAAAAGAATACGGTTTTACTGGATAACATAATTAAATTCAATTTACATTAGAATCTGATTGATGTAAGACAAAAAGTTGATATGTATTCGCTTTTAAATTAGTTTTGATATTTAGTATACACATGTGTATTATTAGGTGTTTGTATCAGTACATATACACTGGCTTTCAATGACATAGTTACAGTGGTGTAGTTTCTTTCTGAATGGTTTACAAAGACGTTATCAAATAATATTAGAACAATATATACTTTGTTGATGGCCTTACGCCCTTTATGGTAAATGTGTGAACGTTAAATAAAAAATAAATAAATTCCTTATATAACTTAAGATATACTATTAATATGAACATTTGGTAATTTTAAATGTCAGTAGTTAATTTTCAGTTTTTTCTTGTTTTTGTATATTTTACTTTACGTTTGCACATAAATGGCATAAACGACAGTAAATTTGAGAATAATAAATATGATTCCTCATAAAACTCCTGAAAATTTTATTACTGAAAACTATTTATTTGTTTCTGATTCAGAAGACATTTTTATCGGTTTCTTATAATAGACAATTTAAATTATATTAAAATTTCAAAGCAAGCATCGTGGCGTTTGTTAAAAATTCATGTATAATATTTTTAGGAATTTATTTATAAAGTAAGAATCTTAAGAAAATAGCTTTGCTTTTTAAACTGTTTTTCCTGTTTACGATTTGCCGCGAATTTTTAGCTATATATTTTGAATTTTATGCATGTAAAGGTAAGTTTTATATTGAGCTTTGCAATAATAACGAACGTGTTTCCTTCAAACCACAACTATTCCGAATAAATAAATACACAGAATATTGATTCAGTGCTATGCTTATCTACAGCCAACAGCTATCGGCATTAGTTCTTTGAATTTCTTCCGCAAATAAACAGATTATTTCATAATCTAAAATTGGATCCAACCGAAAGATCTAAGGCCAACAACTTCAAGAAACAGAGTGACTCTCTTTTAAGAATATTGCGTTTTTCGTTCAACAACCTATAGCATTTGAATTTTTACCTTTGCATCCCTGAAAAAGTTTCAGATCTTCGCAGTAGGAATTTAACAGGATGAGTATGCATATTTCGCTCGGTTTGAAATGTAAACTTCCTGAAGTAAACGTAAATAGTGAAGAAGTAGTGTCCTATATTTGCATTGCATGTTGACATAAGCTCAGTTTAGGCAACATATATTCAAGATTACTAAAATACCTACAGTTCAATTGAAAAAGAGCATCTTTTATTGATATCCTTTAGAGAAGTAAGAACCATTTAAATCTAACACCTTAGACATTTTCAAAATAAATAATTCGAGTCGATATTTTTAAAATTTGCTCCAGATACCCAACAGTGGTCTTTATCCAAAACATTTTAACTTGTCAGAAAGCAGGGCATCAATCCTAGTTTCGAACTTTAGGAATACTTGCGTATTGAACAATATTGCGTGATAAAAAGAATAGCAGCAATATTGTATAATTTTCAATAAGATCGCGCAATATTGGGTAACACTATGTGGTACTTTGTAAGCTGTGTTTAGAATTAAACAGATTGATTCAAAAATCGAAAGATGTGGAAATAATCGGTAGCTGGCCAAAAATAAATTAATGAACGGAGTGAGTAACCGTGCATGTTATTCATCAAAAAATGGCAGAGCTATTTTGAAATGTTAATAAACGCCAAAAAACGTAAATTATTTTATTGACTATGGTATTTTGCAATAAAAACTACGACTGCGAAAGTAATTTTAAAATATTATAAAATTTAAGAAAAAAATTTAATAATTATTCTAAATAATCTTTTAAAAAGGTAGAAAGTGAGCTAGATATATTTTATAAACTACATTTTTACCTTTAAATATTTGTAGCGAATGATAAGGGAATATTGGAAAAATACCGTTTATGAAAAACAATTTTATGATAAAAAACAACAAATGATTGAAAAATAGCCAGTCCGTCTCAAAGAATAGCAAGTATATCATCAATATATTTTAAGTATTTAAATTTTTTTCAAAACATTATTTAGCGACAAGGTGTTTAGTAACGTTTACAGCAAAATATGTTTCTTATCGATAGAATGTACCAATTATTCCCTTTTAAAACCTTAAATGAATTTTTTAATGCGTTCTTTTGCTGAGAAAATGAAGTTCGATTGAAGTTTCAAGGCTGGAAAGGCAATTGTTTCTTAATTCCTTTTTACCTATTATGTTCAAAATTATATTTATTATTGCAACTGATTTTAATTGAGTAAGCTCAAAGTTTCATTTCTTGAGGATATTTCTCATATTCATAAATGCCATTTTAAGATTTCCACTATTCAACATCAAACAATAAATGATGCACCGGCCTGTCAAACTATTCAAATGACGGCAATTTATTTATATGAAAGTATTATTGGAAGAAATTATTTCCTAAATTGAATTTGGATTAAAATAATATCTGGTTATTTTCAATAATGCACAATATCCTTACTGTAAAAAATCCGTTTTTAATGTTTAAACTCTAGCAAATATAATTTTAATTCATGGGCACTTTGTGATATAGCTCATAGAAGAAAAAAAAATTAAAATGTTCTTATCACACAATAATCGTTTCCTTTAACTTTTACGACAATTTTTATTACTTTAAATTAATATTTAGATTTCACATCCTTTGAAATACAGGGAACACTTTGCGCTTTTCTGGTAAGATAAAACAATTAATTCTCACGTAATATTGAATTCATAGCCCGTACATAATTTCTGGCTATCCTTGATGTTAATGATATAACAATTGTCCATGGTTATTAATCAAATTTAAACTGTAGCGACCTATGTATTCTATACCCTCATCATTAAAGATGCACAGCGCTCTTCCCATTTCCATGGGAGTGCGTCTGTAGAAATTGATCAAGCATGTATCCGATATCCTTGATGAATAGAAGACTAATTTGGAATTCAGATAGCTTATTAGGTTTCAAATAAGTCATTATTATAGATGATATTTCAGTCACAGTACTACGATCATAATTTGTCTATTAGAAGAATTTTCTCTTGAAAACTTTGTAGCGGATGCTCTGTTGTTTGGTAGTTTTCGAAATAGAAACATAAGGCATCTGTTGAAGTTTAATTGAGCAAACTATATTTAAATAGGAAAATTTATTTATTATTAAAATCAAGAAGTATGATATGTCTAAACAGATTTAAGCTTATAACAAATTCGTAAAATTAAATTTAAAAGAATGGACAGCTTTTAAAGTTGTTGAAATTACTTGTAGTTAATACTGTAACAAAATTAATAATATCATCTAACATTGAGCAATTCAGTTCTGAAAATAGTTTCAAGGCGCTTAATATTGCAATTCGCAAGAGGAAACGATGAAAATGCATGTGTATAAGAAACTCTAACCACTACTCCATCTATTAATATTATACTATGATACATCATTAAATTAACATTAAACAGTATTCTTAGAAAGAAGGCCTAGTTAAGGCATTTATAACGACATTACTCACCATTACATGTAATGCATTTGATCGCTCGAGCCAGTGTTATAAGGTTAAGGGACAATAAAAGACAAAATTCAGCACACATGTTTCAAATATAGGAGTTTTTTAACCATTATAAATTTATTTCCAATAAATCAAAACAAGTGAAAAATAAAATTCAAAATTAATTTTTAAATTTTATTTTTAATAATTTAAAATAAAAAAAAACGCTATAAAACAGAGGTAAAATTCTGCAGTAGATAAAAATTATTATAAATAAAGCGATGATTCAAAACCAATAAATATAAATAATATGACAGAAACAAAATAAATTTTAAAATATTTTTTAAATCTGAAATCTGAATTTTAGAAGATTCATGAATGCTAATAGAATACGAAAAATGAGTAAACAGATATAATAAAAAATAGGAATTAATAAATAAAGAAAAAAATTCCTATCATGCATTTGGATTTGAAGAATAACCGAAGATAATTCTAACAATAGCATACTTAAACTATTGTACTTTGTAAATTGCAATGGACACAAGGCTGATATTTTATGATTTCTTTCAATGAAATAAATTAACGGTTTTATATTGAAAGTAAATTTTAATTCTTCACACTCATAGATTCTTAATTTAAATTAAAGCATGGTGGACAATTCTCTTAGAATTAGAATGCGTTCAATTATTATTTCGAAAAGTTTTATGAACCAAATGGGACTTTTTTTACTAATTTACTGAAATGAAAGATTTAAAAAAATTATAAAAAATATTTCATTAATAAATATATGCATTAATGAAACAGACATATATGATTCAAATATGGATTTCTTGGTTTAAACCATTAGTGCTTCAATCATTTGATAGTAAATAAGAAAAAACATTATGTCTAATCGTAAACAAAAATAATGAGATACCTCTGTAAATTTGTTATTTATTAATTCATCTACACTAGGGAGTGTAGATGGAAATTATTCAAGACAGGCTTATTTAGATCGAAAAGATGATAAGCCGAAATAATCAATATGATTAATTTATTAGTATACGGGAATTTTCTCATTAAGAAACTAGAGATTTTTCAATAATTTGACCTGGGAGGATTTTTATAAATATACATATGAATAAAATTTATTTCTAAAATTGTAATTAATTAATTGTATTTATTTTTGTTTGCTTAAAATACTGTCTGAAAAGAACTAACCCCCTAAGGACTGCATATTAAATAAATCTCACATTGCTGAAAGTAAAAAAAAAATGGAAATTCATTTAATTTCACTGATATTCAACGTATTAGTCAAATGTGACTCAGACTGATTTTAAGAAAGAGCATTTTCAAATTCCAGCTAATATATAATTTTTCCGGAAATTTAAAAATTTAATTAATTTTCGAAATGTTTTCAAAATCTACTCTATTTTTGATCCAGCCCTAAATATTTCAGTCCCATCTCGAAATTTTATTGTGAATTAAATGAAATAGTTCAATTTTTAAGAGGAATTTTATTTCAGGGGTAAAAAAAAATCTAATTAGCATAATGGCATTTTAAGCAAATGAATTTATCAACCTTTTTGTAAAGGAGTGCACTTTATTTTCATGTCGAAGCGATTGTTAATCAGGAAATTCATCGAGCTAAGAAGTGCTTTTTTTTGTAATAAAGATATTGCACTTTGGTTTCAAACAAATTTCACGAATATTTTAATGAAATTAAAATTATAATTTAATTTAAATAAATAAATGGTGTAAAAATAAGATTAGGATTTAAAATTAAATAAATAAAGGTTAATAACGGTACGACATATAGTTAAAATAACTACACAGTTAGTTATAGTTAAAATAACTAACTACTGTTGACGTAGTATAGTTAAAATATTGATGGGAATGTATACGGGGAATATTGATGGTGATGAAGCAATTCATCTTTCAAAATAATTTTTTTGGGGGAAATGAGGGAATAATAAAGAGAGTTCAGCGAAGCGAGCTCAAAAATAAAGCGAGATTTGATTTTGAATAAATTAAAATACAGAAAGCTTTTTGATTTGACAATCAGATCACATGTATGAGATCATTAAATATATGTTACAAAATATGAATTAGCTCAATCAAAAGCTACTTACTGGATTAGCTATTTTATTACTGAAAAATAAGTAAAACATCAATAACCGTTTTGAATATTTTCAGTAACATTAATCCTCTTCAATACAAATATTTTATTTTACTTCATTTTCATACAATAAGTTTATGTGATGGTTTTATGATTATTGATCGATTTATTTATGGTCGATGAGATTTATTATCGATCTTTAACAAGCGATATACTATCTAGCTTTATGTTGCGAATGATAATCACACATGATTACCAAGAAAGAAAGAAGAGAAATGATTTAGTAGAATAAAAGGAGAGGTTCAGTTAAAATACCATAAATAAGACCCAGGAAAGATATAAAAGTGAACAAATTTGAAATAAAAAGTTCAACATTTACTTCATAGTAGAGAAAAAAGTATCTTAAAAACATGTATTTAATATTTTGGATATACGGATAACAGAAAAGATGTTTTGATGGACACCATTTCTGATATCCGTACACCATATTTCTAAAACGCAGCTATCCACAGATGAGATTCAGTTCAAAACACTGTCCCTTATTATTATGACAGAAAAACTAATTTAAAATTTGATAAATACAATATCTGAGATCCGGCCAAAAGATTGCATGATTAATTTAATATTTGATGCGTTGTTTTTCAAAATTTTATATCGCTTGAAAATTTCATCAAAATCTTGTAAAACTTTTTTTGTGGCTATTCTGTCGACGAGTTGTTTTATAGCCGATTAAACGAAAAAAAATTGTTGGTCAAGAGAAAAATTTTGGGAAAATAATTAATTAATTATGTTAATTAGTCCAGCTAATCATCATATCTGTCTAAACAATTCTGTCCTCTTGAGACATTTTTGTAGACATAATTTGTGTGCAGATTCTACAATAAATAAAAAAGTTACAGAAATGGCCCATTATTTTTGTTGACAACACTACTATGAAAATCAATATAATATATCAAATAATTGTGAATTAATTTTCTTTGTTATTTGTAATTATAAAGCGGCTTACTACTGATAAAAGAAATATGTTCCTCCTTAATGTAGGTAAAAATATTAATCGAGCTTATGAAATAAACCAGTTTATAATCCCCACTTAAGAAAAAATTAAAAAATATTGTTAAAAAAGCATTCCAAGTAACTCTTAATAAAGGACATTTTTTTAACTTTTTAATTAGAAATGTAGACAACACATCACAGGCATTCGTAAACAATATTAATAAGCAAAAAATTCAACAAAGTATTAAACATTTTAATAAGTACAAACTATTGTTTCTCTTATGCATATTTATTTTACTTTCACTCATAACATTTTAAACAGAGGGATTTATTTCGAATAATTATAACATTTTTGGACAAATTTTCAAAACCTTGTGGTACAAAAAATTATAACATAATCTTTATTTTTCAAAAATTCTGATAAAAACATGTTGTGATTAAAATGCCTATGGCACATGGACTTAAAATACAAAGAATTCATTCTTTACTGGCAAAAATTAAATGGCAAAGGTAGCATATTTTTTATTCTTTAATAAAACAAATAAGAAGTTGAATAATTTTGCATGCGTTAGATTTCTTCCTTTTTACTTTCTTCCAAACGAAACTATTTTTCGTAGAATATACTAAGAAGGCTCTCCTAAAAGAAAAATAAATTTTGTAATCTTTTTCCAACTGTTTATATTCACCTTTTAATTTAGTATACAAACGAATATTATGTTAAATGTGTTTGTGCACAAACGTTTTACTAAATACAAACGAACTTTTATTTGGAGCGATTAGGAAATATTTGAGTAATTAAAATACTTACAGCACTTAATAACCATGCACAAATTATGACTGAAAAATGTAGAAACAATATTTCTGTATATATTTTTTTCAATAATATTTCAAACAATACAGTCTTTACTCTTGCACTGGCTTGCATAATTTTGATATTTGAATATGCAATGAAAAAAAAAAAATGCAATTAATTGAAATAATAAAACATTTGAATGCACTGAAGTATCTCAAATATCTTTTGCATAAAAGATATTTGAGATACTTTTGTGGAATTCAATCATATCATATAAAAGTATAAGCGTATATTAGAGTTTAATTATTATTGGTGTAAATGTACTCTCTCTCTTTATATATATATATATATATATATATATATATATATATATATATATATACACACACACTGAAGTGACAAAAGTCATAGGATGACTGTTAATGTCGTGTTGGTCCTCCTTTTGCCCGGCGAAGTGCAACAACTCGACGTGTCATGGAATCTACTTTAGAAGTCCTCTACAGGAATATTGAGCCATGCTGTCTGTATAGGCGTCCATAATTATGAAAGTGTGGATGGTGCAGGAGTTTGGGCACGAACGGACCTTTCGATGATGTCCCATAAATGCTCGATGGGATTCCTATCAGGCGATCTAGGTGGCCAGATCAAGCACTGGAATTGTCCGGAATGTTCTTCAAACCAATCACGAACAGTTCTGGCCCGGTGACATGGCGCATTGTCATCCATAAAAATCCCATTGTTGTGTGGGTACGTGAAGTCCATGAATGGCTGCAAGTGATCTGCAAGCAGCTGAACATAACCATTTCCAGTCAATGATCGGTTCAGTTGCACCAGAGGACCGAGTCCATGCCATGTAAAAACAGCCCACACCATTATGCAGCCACCACCAGCTTGAACAGTGCCTTGCTGACAGTTTGGGTCCATGGCTTCGTGGGGTCTGGGCCATACTCGAACTCTACCATCAGCTCGTAACAACTGAAATCGTGACTCATCTGACCACGCCACGGTTTTCCACTGGTCTAGGGACCCGTCGATATGCTCACGAGCCCAGGAGAGTCGCTGCAGACGATGTCGTGCTGTCAGTAAAGGCACTCGAGTCGGTCTTCTGCTGTCATAGCCCAAGGAAGACAAATTTCACCGCACAGTCCTATCGGACACGTCCCACATTGATTCCTGCAGTTATTTGACGAAGTGTTGCGTGTCTATTAACATTGACCATTCTACACAGACGTCGGCGGTCTCGGTCGTTAAGTGCAGGTGGTCGCCCACTGCACTGTCCATGATGGGATGTGATGCCTGAAATTTCATACTCTCGGCACACTCTTGATACTGTGGATCTCGGAATGTTGAATTCCCTAACGATATCCGCAATATAATGACCCATGCGTCTAGCTCCAACTAACATTCCACGTTCAAAGTCTGTTAATTCTCGTCGCCATAAATCACGAAAAACCTGTTCACATGAATAACATGAACACAAATGAAAGCTCTGGAAAACGAACTGCGCATTTATACTTTTTCGCTGCGATACTACTGCCATCTGTATATTTGCATATTGCTATCCCATGACTTTTGTCACTTCAGTATATATATATATATATATATATATATATATATATATATATATAACTCTATTTTTTCGATTAAAAGAATAAGCTTATTAACAATTAAAATATTTTATTCGACAGATGTAAAAATGTTGTAAACAGATGTAATTAAACTGAAGGAACTAAGGACAATATAAAACTGTGAGCCTCAAAGAACCTCCAATTTTTCTTTTTACTTATTTTCCGCTCCTTTTTTTATCGTTTGCGAAAACAATCGATTTTCTTTTATTTCCGCAAGACTATATTCGAATCCATGACCTCCTTCCTCCTTGATATCATACTGCCTCTTACATCCCCTCTCCCTCCCTAGGCCTTAGATTTCCGCTTTCAGGTAGTGAGCTTAAACAAACGTTGACTGTATACTTGACTTAGCGACTGGATCTTTTTCTTTATTCTCTGTCCCTTTTAGATTATACAGATATATCTTCCTACACCAGGCTTTGGTTTAAGGTGAAAGATTGCGCTTTGCTCCGCCTGCTGTTATTTGAAAAGGCTCCCATTCTTATTTCAGATTTCATGAGAAGGGTAAGGCTTGTTTAATATGAACCATGTTAGGCTGCTTGTTCACGGTGGATTGGGTTTGAGCTGTAATACATAGCGAAGCCTGCATTGAAATATGTATGCTAACGGTGTCTGTGGATTTCATATTCCGGTTGGATTTTATTAGATGCTAAGATATACCACACCCAGATTCATCTCATACAGATGGAAATGGATTATCTATATATAGACTACAATCTTAAAAAGATTTTCAGAATTGTAAGAAATTTGAATAAATTGTACACTTAAATATATCCTAACACTCACGACGTTTATTAGAAATATACGAAACAAATAACCTATCTATGATATATATATGCTGATATTATGACTATGATTATTCTTTTTGAAGGTATTAAGAAAAACACTCGAATAACTAACTCCAACTATAAACAGTAAACATCAAATGACTTGCATAAAATAAAAAAATAAATATTATGTTATTTTAATGAATATATATTTTTTTTTCTTTCTTCAGATTATCTTCTATCGAAACTTTTCTAATGATGCAAAAATTAAAATGAAAACTTGATGTACAATTGATGTGATAAATAAAGGGTCAACTTATAAAGTTAAATGTAAATATTAATTCCCAGAAAAGTAAAGAAATAAATTAAACTCATGTGTTTGAAAGAATTATCTTACAAATTTTCAGATATTGAGTTACTGCCCTTAATTGTATTAGACACATTTTTCCATCATTTAAATATAAATGAATATTAATAAGAAATTAAACTAAATAATAATTTAAGCCCTGAAAATTGTTGAATATGTAAAGAAGCTGCATTTTATTATTTGTATCCATTTTATTCTAGATTTTTTTAGAGGCAAAAAATATTTCAATAAAGAAACTATAAATTTAATAAAATTTCCTTAATACGTTTTTTTCTGTATATGTTCACGAGTACGCGTTTGTAAATTTTACCTACGAAGAATGCAGAACATTCTAAGTCTTTGGAAATATATTGTATATATTTTTTGAAAATATATTGTATTTATTTTCTATGTCTTCATTGCTGATAAAGTTTTTTACTGAACATTAGGGTAAATTTTTAAATATTAAAGTAAATCTTTCATTTTATTTTTTTAAAATTTAATATGCTATGAAAGTAATATACTCTACAAAATTAAATAAAGTTTAATAAAAATTGAAACACATAGGTCTTCTATCTCATATACAGGAACAATTTTGCTTTGACCAAAAAAAGAATGAAACGGAGAGTGTTCGATGAAATATATTAGGACTGTAATAAATACTCAAGTGTTTATGAGTTTTTTTTTTTCTGCTCATCAATGGTATTTTTGAATCTAATGCTCTATTATTGGTCCCAAATTCAGAAAATGTTGATCAACGACTGTCCCCCTAACTTATCAAAATAGCTCTTCTGATATTACGTTATTCTTATGTAACATCCGCCAGTTCAACAAAACCTGACTATAATTAGATAAGTACTAAAAACTTGGTGTCTAAGGCTTCTGCCAGTCTGCTGCAGCTAATAAACCAAAAATAATTCAGCAATCTATAATTCTTTTACCATGATTTTCACTTCTGATTTCATTTTTAGATTTCTGGTTTTCAAATTTTTCTATTCCAAAATTAGAAGACGTATTTTCAAAAAGTTACGTTATGTTATTCATTTCTAAATGTATGGAAACCTTTACTGAACTTAAATAAAGATTTTTTTATTTTAAGAGAGAAAAAAAACTATCCAATAACTAAAATTAGACGGAAAGAGCATCAAATAACTGTATTAAATCATGTTTCTTATTCGCTTTTCATTAATTAGAGGAAAATACTCAGAATTCCTGGGTTAGAATAGCAGACAAAAGTGGTCACGTTGCCAATCCTGCGACAGGAAAACTTTTGACTATCCATTTGTACGAAAGGCTGAGTTACATGAAAAGTACGAATTCCTTATTTCTTTTCCACCCTGGCTTCCCGATTCAAAGGCCTTTTACAAGAAAAAAAAAGAAGTCCATTTAGTGCTATGTTCAAGAAGAAATTTTTCCCTTTTCTAACTCTCAGAACACATTTTTTTTATGATGACCAAAGTGAGTGATAATCGACTCTCAAAAGCGAAAGAAATGCTGAGAATTCGAGAGAGAGGTAAGCTTAGAAATATAATAAATGTAATTCACTTACGTGGGAAGTAAAAAGACAGAAATTATTTCTAATGAAAGCTTAGAACTGAGTTAGTTTCCTCAGAAATCTGAAAGGCAGTTGGGACTCACTTTTGTGGAGGAATTTTCTTTCTTTCCTTTGAATAGAAAACTTATGAGTACTTCACTAAACCCGTAATTTCATACCTAAATTCAAGAGCACTAAAGACTGGATTGAAATAACGTAATGATATCTTATCAAATAATTTCGTATTAATCCTAGATAATGGTTGTAAATTCCTCAGAAAAGGAGATAATAATAGGTTGTTACTAAATCTGATATATTAGGATTCTTTGAATTACATATATGGAAATTCTTCATATCTTTTATTCTTTTTAAAACTTAAACATATTAGGTATATTATTTGTGTTAAATTTATGGGAAAATGGGCTGGGAAATGCATAAAATAATTTAGTGTAAGGAAAATATTTAAATTAAATATTGAACTTGCTTACCTGAGATACCGTTTGTTGGCAGGAAAATAAAAATATGAAATTTTTTTTAAATATAAAATGACGCAAATGGTAATTGTGTTCATTCAAAAGGATCAGTCGATAGTATAGGGAATGGAAAGTTCTGATTATTACTGATATCTTTATTTTTACAAGGAACAGTGCGAATGCTAATCTTTTTCGCTGATTCTATTATTATTTATTGCACCTTAGTTGATGATTTGGAAGAGAAATATGAATTTCTTTTCCAAATTATCCGCTAAGGTGCAATAGATAATCGCTAATAATATGCATTCCAAGAAAAACATTCTTTTTGTCAGTACAAAATATCTAGATTTATGTTATTAGATTAATGTAGGCATTGAAGATTTGGATGTTATTTTGTCCAATAGTTCTCCTGAAAAAGATTGATAATTTATACATGTAATAGTTTTCTTCATTACTTGTTCGCAACCTGAATGTAGTTTGAGACCTTACATTGTAAGATGAATTTTATCCTCTTGGTAACTACTATCACCTCCCTGAAATCGTCAGTGGTATTCGGAAAAACCATTTCTTGCGCTTTCTGCAAGATTTTGGACAAATTATTTGATAAAAATATTCTCATAAGAAAAGAGAAAGAAGGCTTCAGAATTATACATCCTAGTAAGTCCCCTTATCCACAACCATTATTTTACAATCATGCACAAATTCAAAGCTGTAGCTATTTTACGTTATTTTTAAGAAAATTCGTATGAAACGTTGTCATATATCTATCATACATAATCATAGACCCTCTATTTATTCTAATTTGGTTAATGGTACTTGAACGGAAGAAACATATATTTAATTCCTTGCTAAGCATCTGTTCAGTTCTTACAGATCAATAATTAATTCAAATAAAAAATATTCTCTTGAAAATGTTAATTCTTTCGGAAAATGCCATTTATCATTGTGACTTTTTGCATTTAATAAAGAGATGACAGTTTCTCCTATAAAAAAAGTTTCTATTTTTTCCCCCTGTTTTAATCCTTTAGGAAGATTTTTTTTATTAAATCAATGGCATTTTTAAACCGTATTTTACTTTAGGAAATAGTGAAAGTTTTATCTTTTTAGGAGTAAATTTTTAGAAACACATACTTATTTTGTCATTTAATTTTCACTAAATTTTATACAATAGAATAATGAGAATCAGTTATTATTTTGAAAGAAAAACAGCCCTCTTTAAATACATATTTTAATACCTTGATTGGCTTTCTAGTAAGAAATAACAGCACAAAAAATGAAATTGTTTTTCTATTTAAAACAGTTCTTCTTATTTGACGAAAAGCACTTTTTCAAAAAAAAAAATAATGATACACACAAGGAAATAAAATTTTATTATGAGTTACCGTTTTGTTCATATTATATATTTCTAAATTGTAGAGTTGAATAAAACAATTTGAAGTCCAAGCATTAGGATATAATTACTTTTTTTAGACAAATTAATTTTAGAGATCAGATAGCTAAAATGCATTTAAGAGAAAACTAGACCTAAAAGAAAATACCATTTACATGAAGATTATAAGTCATACAAATCAATATATTAAATACAAAATTTTGTAAGAATACCTTTTAATACATAATTTTATTAATATTATTTTTACGCATAAAGATTTATTAAAAGTTAATCTAATCTTTAACAGCCAACTTTTGAATTAATAATTATTCAATTTTAAACTTGACTTATTTTTTAAAATTCATGTAAGAAAAGAAAAAAAATATGCTTTGTTAATATAATAAGCCCATAAGCTTAAATAGAAATGCCATTAAATGTCGTCTCAAAACTCCACTCGATGCTGTTGTTACAAGTTTCTGATTTAGAAATTCGCTAAGTTTGAGCCGTTCTTATAAAATATGAAATTGAATAACGATCCAATACGCCTGCGATTAATACTTTAAGTTTTTTTCATACCTCAAAACAAGTTTCTGCTTGCTCGAAAAATTGAGTTTTGAAAAACTTTTGTCATAAACGGACAAGAATAAAAATCTGAGAAGATAGTAAACTAATATAAGAATCTAAACTAGAGTTTGCAAAAATATTTTGACAAAAGAAAAAAGTTAAAAAAAAAAAAGAAAACAGTGATAAAAGGGATAAGGAAAGAGCATAATTTTCTCTGTAATGTTGAAACAAAAGGCACTCTTGTTGGTAAAGCTGATGTTTCGTAGACAAAGAAAGGCTGCAGACCTCCGTTAAAAAAGAAAGTTATCCTGTAGAACAGCAGTTTTATAGTCGAAGATCAAGAAATCCCATTTCGCTGGCAGGCAATAATGGTTTGACGAAACCCTTTGAAAAGAAAGAATCATTCCGCAAGGAAAATATAGAAGTATAAGAAATAAAACATTAATTACAGTTTCCTTTGTTTTTTTCGTATCCTATTAAGCATTGAAGTGGTAGATACGATGAAGCACTCAAGTATTTCTCTAATTAATAATACTCTCTGTATTTCTTTCTTTTTGTTTATCTTGGGCACAATCTATTTCAAGATATGCTAAAACAGCAATTGTGAAAGTTATCCACTTTAAATAATATTTCTAGCTAATATTAAATTCTTTGATTATTTTATTTAATGGATTTTCCTCTGTTTGCAAATTATTTATATAACCATTTCATTCGTAACTGTTTATCAAAGTAAAACATTTTACGTTGTATGAACATTTACTTTGCTGAGCAGAATTTTTTTTCAATTACTTTATGTGAATAAAGTTTTTTTTCAAATATTAATTGATTAATTAAATTTTTACAATAATTTCTTATTTGTCGCCAAGCTCTGACATTATTGACACTACACCCGATTATACATAATGTAAGATATATACATAAATAATATAAGAAAATAAGTAGGAATTTAATTAAAGAAATTTTTTATCTTGAGTCTGCCGGTCAATGGTATTTTGCCTTATGAAATGCATGTAAATGAAAAAGCTTAATCCATCGAATCTACACATCATAATGAATCAATATATTTATTTCAAAATCAAAAATAGGTTTTCTTTAATAAATCATTCTCAATAAAATCGGATTATTTGTTTATTCACCGATTTCTCGTGGAACGGTATAACGTTTATCACCATAGAAGGTCTTTCAAACAAATTAAAACTTGTAATAAATCATTAAATACATTTTTTGTATCATTAGATGCGATTTTTATAGCACACCTTCTTCTATTTTACATTCATATGCAATAAATTCATTAATATAGGTTTATTTATTTATGAGTGTATACATTATTAACCATGTATTCTTAAGCTTTTATATCCAAACATTTCTATTTTTAAATTTATGTAAAAAAATTAAGTAATCCGAAATCACTATAGCTAATTAAAAATTTAAGGAGAATTCGTACTCAATCATGTTTCATATGCTCCTGATTGAATCGATAGCATAATGTATTCTAAACACAGAAGGTGGCATTTAATCATATAGTAGAAAATTAAAGAATCCGATATTTTAACTGATGAAAATAATGCTAAAGTTAATATTGTTGAGAAATATATTCTTTCTAAACCTGCTTTAATTCCGTTGTAAAATCTCTAATGATATATAACTAATTTTAACAGTTTGATTCTAAGTAAAAACATCTTTATTAATTTAAAATAACCAATTTACATCAACAGTTGCAAATAAACTATTCAACTGATGCGTGAGCTCATTTTCTACAGCATTCCCTTAAACGCGTTCTTCTCATTATCAACTTAACGATGCACAACTACATTTAGTCATCTTACACTTAATCAAAAACTCAAACAGTGGGCAAACTTTGAACAAGTTCCATTATCAAAATTGATTATGAAGCAGCAGATGAACGATCAGGTCTGTCAATGATCACCGAAGTCTTGGATTGCTCATAATTTTCAAGCTAGGTGGCGGGACTGTACTCAGGAGGGGGCAACTCTGTCAGGAACCTTTTCTGTTTTTGATGACGCTATATCTCCTGCTTGGTATAACGTCACCCACCCCTTTCTGTTTCATCCCCTCGCCACAAAATTGTATTTCACCTCTCATCAATTCTTTGGATCAATAACAGATGGCTCTGAAAGCGAAATTAAAGTAGGGGTGTTCACTTAGAAGTAAAGGGGAAATAGCTACTTGAAAAAGGGGCTTAGGTAGCATCGTAAAAATCTTGATTGAAGTTCTTACCTCGTTTGGTCTCACATGAAAATGATTTGTTATGGAGGTTTCGTTTTCATGGGATTCTCTGTCTATTAAAATATTGGTAACTAACTCATCAAGCAATGCATAACAATTTTAATTATCCTTCATATAAAAGGGGCTTAAATAACGTTGTAAAAATCTTGTTTGAAATTTATATTTCGTATGATGTCCCACATAATGACGATTCGTCATGGAAATTCATTTTCATAGGAATCTTTTTCTGTTAAAATATCTATCTATCTATCTATCTATCTATCTATCTATCTATCTATCTAT